>JAOTON010000952.1:0-204375 GCA_034440635.1 Lepas anatifera | reverse complement strand
ACAAGTAAAGATAGAGCAAAACGACTTGAACTATATGAATCCTCTTAGCAAGCCGAATCGAATGATATATAATTTGACCTTGCTAGGTCAAATCAAGGATTTGACCTGACCTGAGGTCAGGTCAGGGTCAAATTATATAAAATGCATATCATTAGAACCGCAAAGCCCAGGCGAGTCTAATGCAGCTAAAATAAATGCTCTATCACCATCCGTTACTGAGTTATTCCGTAAAAACCATTTTTCCCATGTATTTCCAATGGAGAGGTCATGCTTCGTACCTGACCTTAGGTCATCGATATCAAAAATACCGGAACATATGTTAGAGAACTCGGTGGGGCCATTATGTGATATGAGTTTCAATCGGATAAGTTCACCCTGCTCCGACTTATGCTATCTTAAACTTTTTTGAGGTCGGGTCACTTGACCTGTACTGGTGACCTGACCTGAGATGACCTAACCTTAAAATTTTCACAGAAGTTGTAAAAATGATGAGGGAAAAGGTATACCAAGTACGGCGGCGCTACGCGCCGCCGTTTTTCTGCTGTCTCCGAAAAACCCGAGGGGGGCGGGTACCCGCCCCCCGTCAATGCGCGTGTTAAAACGATGGAGGTAGATATGCGACGTATTGGCTTCAAAAAGCCAATCAAAATCAACTGAATCTTGAATTTGAGTAATAGCTTTTTTGGAGCCAACTTCTTGGCTTCTTTTGGCCCGCAATTCGGGCAGCCCTCCTCTACTTAACAAACGTGGAGTGCGTTGGATCAGTCTCCTATAGTGCTGCATTTTCCGACCGTTGATGTAACAGAAGCTTTCCAGAGTAGAAAATTGACTATTCGAATTCGCGTCATTGTTTCAATGTTCAAAATAATTTTGTGTCACCCAAAGCCATCCACAGCACGTTCAACAACATATGTTGTGCTCAGATACATACATACATACATATATGATGTATATATTACACAGGTTCTTCGCCTGGCCTGGACGGCGCCGTTGGTTTTATTACATGAATACATCATTTTCAGGAAGCACCCGTGAGGCTGGCAGCCTCCGCTTCCTGCTTCATAATGCAACGTAATGCAGGAAGTGGAACTAGATCATGCCAGCGATGGAAACTTCAGCATACCGTCCATTCGGCAGGCTGCGACGGAATCCTCCTCCGTTCGATACGTGGGGTAGCGTCGGACAGATTGTAGGCGACGCCAGAAGTTAGACGTCGTGTCATTGTGTCCGCTCAGCATGTAAGGCCCGCCGCTTCCTCGAACTGGTGAAAATTGAGAAGGCGTTCCGGCTATGTTGTTTTTGTAATAGCGAGCAACTAAGCACGCTGACATGGCCGTTGCCATTTTGACAGTGATATGGCCAAACTGACGGAAAGGCCGGCGGGAACTGACTGGAACTGATGGGAAAGGCCGGTGTCTGGGGAAGCACAGGTTATGACCTAGCCTCAGTCTCGTCTGTGGGATCAGTGGGGGAACGTCGCCCTTCCGAGCCGTACGGCCGCGGGTTCAGGTCACAGGGGGCGTTATGAATAAGTGTGATCTGATCTTCGAGAATGTTTTTAACAGGGCCACGAACATGTGCCTCAGCAGGATAAACGCTTGCAGTACTAATCGCCATTAGCGGTAGGTGTATCGCTACGCCCCAGCAGCCAGACTATTCTGTTTAGCTATACCTGGAGACCAGCGTCCATATTTTCCGCTGAGAGGATGGGCTTCTCTTCTGCCAAAGCGCTAATTTCATATTAGCACGTAGTTTTCCTTTGTCATTTCCAATTTCAGCTGGTTGAGAACACACATTGGTTCAGCGAGTACGGGTAGTTGAAAACACAGCACTTTCGCTCCTCTCCCTTACCTCAGGTGATATGCTTCTGCGGCTGACAAGGGAGAGCTATAGCTTAGACATAATTAAACAACTAACTTAGACAATTGACGATTAACTTTGGGCTTCAGGGCAAATCAAAAGTGGTTTACCAGATCTCCATTGTCTCAGGCATTCATCGCTATGTTTTACGTGACTGTACTGACATATTACAGACATTAGCTTTTAGTTTGCTTCGCTCTTGAATGCTTCTACGTTGGCAGTGGCGGATCCGGGGGGGCAAAAAGGCATTTGCCCCCAAACGGAAAAGCTCGGGGCAAAACTATGTTTTTACCCCCCCCAAAGCGATCGACCTCCTTTTTCCCCGATTCCTTTTTAGTTTGAAAGCAAGATTTTGGTGCTTCAACTCTCAACTTTAAACAGAACCAGTTAAGTTCAGTAGAAAAAGTATCTTGAGCCCATATTTTTCACCCGGTGACGTTTTTTCTGCTTTTCGCCTCATATACCCAAAACTCTACAGGGAAGTCATATTGTAGCGTTGTTTTGCACTGCGTGACGTTTTTTTGCGTTTCGACTTTGGTTTGCCCCTCCCAAACCGACCGGCTAGATCCGCCTCTGTACGTTGGAGGAACACGAGCAGCGACATAATATCAGGATTATATAATGATTTAATACTAGCCAGGCCCTTCCCATACTGAAACTCAAGCACTCATTAATGCTCTGTTTTGGTGATTATCCAGCAAAGTATGTTCGTAGTTGCATCAGCCAAAGTTGAGGCACATTCTCGGTTTATTTTCATAGGTATTAATGCATGCGGAAATGATGAGAAACTGAGTAGCATAGAGAAAACGATGTAGCGTATCGAAAGAAAAATAGTGTAACAGCGGCAAACTTTTAAAATCATCCCACACGCAAGTGCAAGCAGGTTTTCTGCCAGAATCTTGAGAATAAACACGAGACAACCACCATACCTAACCAAGCTGCTGCGCATAATTCCTACAGTATCGGAAAATGCGTTGTGCGAACAAGCCCTTAAAAGTTCGATCAACATATATATTTCATTTTATAAAACACACCAGATCGAAAACACCACACAAATTTGTGTTGATATCTGTCGACCTGAGTTCGATACGAATGATGAACAACAATGCTTCGATCCTTCCTCGATAAAGCTTAGCCGCTGAAAGCGCCCTAACCCCTCCCACCTCCCCCGAACCTTCATGCCTCGAACTGCGTCTGTGCTATAGCGGTTCTCTTCCAGTGTGAGTGCCCCTCAGCCCATTCTTTGCGTAATAGTGAGCTTTGGGACCATCTTCTTAGTGGTTTGTGCTAGTCCATTCCCATGTAAAGCCATCCTAGCGATAGACGATGCTCCAGGGCAGGCCTTACTTCGCTGGAGTGCGGTGGCGCAGGTCCAATATTTCTGTCTATGCCCAGCACTATTTCACGCCCTCCAGAGAGGAGCAGCCAAATACGGACTGAGAATCGCTCCACGTCTGAATGCCAACTACGTTATGATTCAGCGATACCAACAGCAGAGTTACTGTCATGAATCCATGATCCAACCACCGTCGAAACTTGGATGGACTATGTACGCTGGACGGCTCCGGTGGACTCAGACATGCCGTCTATCCGTTCAGAAGTTAGCATTTGCTTCGCACCTAGGCATTAACTTGAGGTCATCAAATGAGGGACGTAATATTTTATTCGCTGCATCACGTCTGTTTGCCCTACGTAGTTGATGTAATGTTTGCTTTCACCAAATGGTGGGCTTGGCTATCATTTGTCTTCCCTGGCTAAGCTAGAACATTATCTTCAAAGAATGCTGACAAAGTATATGTGAACGTGACTGGCACAGGCGATTCCCCATAGAAATGTACTTATTTCTCCTAAGACATGTATTCTTCTCCATCGCTCGCAGAAGGCTGAAATGTGGCACAACCGTGCCAACTCGTATTATTACTAGATATACCATACTGTACTAGCTAACTAGCTCAGACAGATCCGGGAGGGGCAAGGGGCGCTCCCCACTCCCGCTCATTCACCGTCTGCACCCCCTGAAATAGTCACTGCGCCCTCCTCAAATGTCCCCTGCCACTGCCCTCCTCTCATTGCATGGAGTATCAGTGCTCCCGCGATAGGATTTAGCGCCCACCTGATAGATTTTACCGCAAAGAAGTGGGGCCTCGCGGTCCGGACGGAGCCCCCGACCATGTGCTATGTGCCCCTAACCACGGCCATGATTTCTAACACCCCACCCCGATCGGAAATCCTGGACCCGCCTATGCCAACTAGAGTGATGCAAGAGGAATGGGAAAAGTCATAAATGATCGTTCATATTTGTCTTGCGTCACTCAACTCACCACTGAAACTGATGCGTGCCAACTGCGCTGAAGACACGACGTGTCACACCACTGACTTCCCCTGCGTTTGCTGCCTGCATGTCGGCTATCCGCCGCGGCAACGCATCAAACAGCACGCCGGGCTGGGCGAATGCCCCGCCACTAAATTCGAGAAGAGCCCGGGTCTGCCGGGATTGACTTCAGAGCGCGTGGCGGCCGCAACCCGCTTCACTGCAGTGGAAGAGCTTGTGGTCCGACGCAGACTGAGAGTGCGAGGTGAACGTTCGACGTTCTCAAACCAAACTCACGATTACTGAACATAACACACACACAGGGTACACTCTTGGTCACACGGGGGCGCAAAATTTGTATCGGGGGAGGCTCCAAGAACTTCACGGGGCCACGAGAATTGGTATTGGGGTCTCTCAGAATAAGTCAGGGCGTGCCCCCGATCGCTGAAAATATCAAGCTTTGTAGGCACGTTAGAAATAGGTACCTAACAAATTATTAAGTTTGCAAATATTGTATGCTCAATAAATGAAGGAAATATAGGCCCTCAGGCCCTAAAAGGGG
Organism: Lepas anatifera; assembly: GCA_034440635.1. Classification (NCBI taxonomy): domain Eukaryota; kingdom Metazoa; phylum Arthropoda; class Thecostraca; family Lepadidae; genus Lepas; species Lepas anatifera. The sequence continues at coordinate 199,642 of JAOTON010000952.1, read as the reverse complement.
CTGCAAACGGAGCCCGAGACTTAAATCCGCCCTCCCTCATTGAGGAGATCCTGGTTCCGCCCCTGTCTCAGTTAAACGGGAATCTGCCCATCGATGGTAATTCTCCCTCAGTACAGGAATTTAGCCACTCCAAACATCTGAAGTCACCTGCCTCATATTACGGATTAGGGAATTAACAGAAACTCACGTTTCTCGGTTGAGATTCTCGAGATTACTCTTTCATTCTCATCTCGTTCTCTTGAGAGGAGAATCTTCTGTTCTCAGCTGAGAATGTGTGCCTCACACAAAAACGTTACTCAGATGTGAAATAATTTGTAGTGTCTACGACCTAATACTTGTTTTACTACATGAAAGCAATTAACATAGGAATAGTAAGGCACCATGACAAAACATGCACATACACATACATTCTCTAGCATATGGCGAGCTCTTCATGATGAAACACCACTTAAAACTTTTTTACCAAGCCAACAATATCAGTGGATAGATCACACCTACACACACAGTCAAATTAGTACGTAAATCTAACGGATACGAACCTGTATAGAAACTCTTTTTAACTTCATGGCCACTGTACCTGCGAGTCTCTGCCCGGGGTCGACAGAAGTTCATTTATCTCTCTTGAACTTGTACAAATGAGTTTAGCGACACTCACAAACTTTTCGTCGAGACCGTTGAATAGGGCCTCCGAGCTGAAGCTTGTTCAGAAAGAGCACGCCTGGAGGCTTTGGTGGTGCTGAGCTTGTATGGTAGTACTCCTTATCCAGTCATGCAGGTTCTCTTGCTGTGAGAGGTGGTAACGAATTCCACTCACGTGGGAAGTCAAGATCAACCTGATTAGCGAGCGGACGCGAGGTCTACCTCTGAGTTAGTAGACAAATTTACATATGACCCAGCCCAGCCCGACCCGTCGGTACTAACGCCTTTGACGACCTTATTACTATGGGGGTAATTAATGTAGGTAAATTAAACTGACACAATCAGGTAGCTGCATCGATTCAACTCAATGTATCAAAATTTTAAGCTATAACACCGTTATAATACATATCAAAAGTGGGCGTTTCCACGAGACCTTGTAACACGTTAAGAGCCTTGCCTCTGAGGAGTGATTTTCGGAAGCTTCAATGCTAGGAAAACAAAATACTTGCAGGCGTTTTGCGGGTGAGCTTAGATAAAGAAGCTTATATTTCTGAAGAGTTGTCGCACACCATGTTGTCGCGAACTATAAATCTGAATAATTACTAGATTCAGAAAATCCAAGCTAGAGGGATGAATTATGGTAAAATGAATTCCATAATAAGTTGCCTTAAGCAAAATTTGCTAGATTTATTTTGCGTCATTTTTCAGCCGTGTGTGATGTTTATCAGGTGAAAGTAAGGGATGAATTCGTATCAGCTGAACTTCTTTGCGATATCGTCATGTTTATGTTAGACAAACGCCACGAAGTATCTAATAACATTTCAGGCAACCAGAACTTTCTTTTCTCATTTTGAAACAGAAACGTCCGCTCGGTTATCTCTCGAAGAAGTCATCTTTCTGGAACATGCTGCCGAATTCATCCTATATAATTTGTACTGCACCGCACTGTCATCACTGAAGTGTTTTATCAACGCACCAACGTTCAGCGTGTTGAATTGGAACTCCCAAATTACTGTTTCAAGAAGGCTTGCAGCAGTGCTAGATACTTCATTTTTTTGGGGGGGTCCCCTCGCCATGATCTCGGAACAGTTTCCGGCTATGCATTTACTATAGGGACTCTGACATTTCGTGTGAGGGGAGCTGGAACCCCCTAGCCTCCTTGTATCTGGCTCTGGTTTGCGCCATGCTGGTGTCGTGTTTCACGCTTTCAGAAACGTGCGATGCTCCAGCCTTCCTTCCGTGAACTAAAAATGGACGTAACGTGCACCGTACTGAGTTATTTTGTGGTATGTCCGGGCCGTATAAGTCTCGAGTCTCCCTGCGCAACAACTACCTCACCCACAGCAGCTGGGCCTTGAGCATGGTGACAGTGGGTAATCCCTGTTATATAAAGAAGTGAACTGGTGGTTTGTGATCTCCACTATCTGCTGAATAATGGTCCTCAATATCAACAATTCGTCCGACGACTGAGTTCGGCTAAAGCCAGCATTATAGTGCTGATGCCTAACGCTGACTACCACATGTCTTACACTTGGTCACGACCGCAGTCAATGGTACATTTTGGCTTGAGTTCATTCGCACATTCTTGGCCTTTCCGAAATGAACTGGAACGGGGAAAAAGGAGAGGGGAAAAAGCTAGCATGATGGTAAACAAGCTCTTAAGATTCACAATCGGGTGCAGCATGCATACTCTTCCCACTTGTCTTGATCCTAGTTTTGATACTGTGTCGCTGGTCGTATGGAGGCGATTCCCTTGGATAGGATGCCACCGGGTCACAACGCCCCCGCACTCTCTTCGCGGGCCAAAGGTTGGCAACACTATTGTGCGAAAGATGAATGTGTTTTCGACTTTCAACACTATTCTGGTGTTTTACACCAATAAACGGGACAGAGCCAAGCAGATATCTATTGGTATCGGCGGTCTACCTCTATAGCAGATTCAGACCGGATTCCATTAGCTGTGGTGGCCGCCCCTGGCTCTGGACAAATGAGATTAGGCCGCAGCGGCTTGTAAGGCTGCACTTTGCTTTCACCCGCTCCACTAAAGGTCAAACACCTCCATTTATTCTAAAATTGATATCGTTTTCACCGCACATCATAGCCGTCCCAGAGGCGGATCACAGGCGGATCCAGGGGGTATACGAGGGCGGGCACATCTCCCCCGTCCATTGCGCAGTCAGTGGCCCCACAGTGCCTTCTGCATCCCTTAAAACCGCCCGGCGCTACCTTAAATATCGCTTCCCACCCACCATACAGGTAGTATTGGCGCCACCTCGTTACAGTCTGACACCTCCTGATGGCCCGTACCTCAAGAAATGGCGCCCCCTAAGCCCAAATGGCTCCCTTGACAGAAGTTTCCACCATCGGAAGCTTTCGACCCGCCTATGCCGTAGGCACATTGTAGCCGCGAAATAACGCGAAGTCTGGGCGCTCGTTGTTTACTTGGCCCTGGATCACCGGCATAAACGGCCTTCGCACGTGCACAACAAATGGGACCTTACACTAACTCTACAGTGGCTCTATGCACTGTCTGAGGACTCTTCCTCTACTGAATGGTTTCCGAGGCCTTTGCGCCGTGCTCGTTCATGTGACGTATAAACGCCGTTCGTGTGAGTTACAACACAGCAGCGGCTGCCCAGTCAGCATTAGCGCCGGATGTCACGAAGGCTATCTTCTCATGAGTCTGGCGCTTCATTAAACTCGGCTTGATTCATCATCGCCGTTGGCTGGACTGAGATGAGATGGCGTTATGGACAGCAACTGTGGAACTTGTGTCATGACCCTCTGTCGCTTTGTGTGGATACGTGTGCCGTTTTGCGGGTTCAGGGGCATAAAACAACGTGGCAGCCCAGCTGTCCCGTTAGTGGCGGGACGACGCCCCACAAACAAAGTGCTGACTTTGGATTGGCCCAGGCGGACATTAAATCAGCACGTCACAGCATCGCTGCCGACAAGCCTGACGTTGAAAATATATCAGTGCGACATGGCAGATAACGTACCGACCAGTGTGTTGTAAATATTTGTTGGGATTTATCGACGTACCACATGCCAAGGTTATATGGTATCGCGAACCATGAACACACTGTTGGTAGTATTTTGCGGGTCAGGATGTACTTGGAGAACTCACCGGGCCTCGAGCCCGGGACCTGTGGCTCGGGAAGCAAGTGGTCCACTGATTCCCAGCCTGTGCTTGTGCCTGTGTTTGTGCAAACGTCTCAAGAGAACATATAGTTTAATGAAAATGTGTACAGTGATATAAATAGCTAATGAGAAGCATACACTTGTTAAAAATACTTTGACTCGGTGGGTGCAAAACAGACATACTCATGGATATGTTCAAGTTCAAGTTTCAGAACGAGTTTTGAAACATTCTTGCACTGACGTTAAGTTAGTGTTGAAACCAGCCGAGGCCCTACCACTAAGAGTAATATATATTTCCTTCCACCCCAGGCAGCGCTTCTAGGCGCCGGGGTGAACTCCCTCCCCTTCCGACCCCACAAGGCACTCAACTAGAACCCTTGAGGTTATGTGTCTTAAAGCACTTTCATTGAACTACAGCCCCTGAGCAGAAGCTGCGCACGTATGCTTTATACACGTGTGGACCAGCTGTCTTTTACATAATAGTCTTGCAAGAACATTGCATATTTACAAAAATATTCTTCTAATGGGTTTTCTATCCTCAATTTTTCAAAAGGTGCCCACCCGGGTTTCGTTTCCATAGGGAGTTTACTGGCTGATGGTGGAGCTTATGTTGCCGAAATTACGTTCCGATTTTCCACAATATGCTTGCGAGTGCTTGTATGGTTGTTTTATACAACAATCGTCCTAGATAGGGTGATTCAACTTCTAAGGCCCCCGTTAATAGGGCTATAGACAGATCCAGGAAGGCAAGTTGGGCACTTTTCCCCTCCCCGATCGACCTTGGACGCCCCCTAAAGTGGTGACGACTCACTGAATTGTCGAAGACACCCTCGAAATGTAATTTCCCACCCCTCAGCCCCCCCCCGATGCGAGTATCGGCACCCCGGCGATAGGATTTTGCGCCCAAAAGTGGCGTCACCCGGTCCGGATAGTGCCCTCCCCGATCGAAAACTCAGAAGCCAACTAGGTATAGGGCGCTCCCGCTGTTGATGCTAAATCAAGGCGGTCATCGCTTTACCGTGTCCGAAACTTCACGGGAAAAAACTTGTTTCATTTCAGTAATGTGGAAGTGTGAAGTTAGGACTGCGTTTTTTCTCTGCAGCCGTCCAAAATCCCAAAACTTTGATCGGATTTTGTTAGGTCCAAAAGGACCCATATAGAAACAGCGCTGTGGATCTTTTTACCTGCTGCTTGGTCTAACTTGAGACAGCGTCGCGCCTGATGGGCGTGGAAGTCGTGGTCGTGTTCGTGCTATACTTCCTCACTCTGCTGCGCTCAATTTCACTGCATTGCACGCACCATTCATTTGCTGCACGCACAATACACTTGCGTGTTCCTCTTCCAAATACCAGAACCACTCACCTGATTGCACCACAAAGTGGCCGGTGGAGTCGTGTTAACAATCGCAAGTGCTGTGTCCGTGAGCACCAAGGCTATCCTGTTCTCCACCCTGTCCCATCTGACCCCGATTTCGCAACCCTCCAGTACTCCATAGTTATTTCCCGAGCTGGCATCCCTATTGCGACGAGTCCCTGACTAAGGAAGTCTCATTCTGTGGTGGTACCTTAACTGGGCCGATGGCGAGGGGGAAGCATGGAACTTGTCCCAAACCGTGAAAAATACAGTTTTTAGTGAGCGAAAATGTTGGGATTTTAAGGCTGGGGAGTAAATACTTTTTGCACCCCTAGATCCACCCATGCTCAGAAGCATTCGCTCCTAACACCCCAGCCTGTACGATATAGCGCAGTTAAGAGCACCATTTGAGCAGATTAGCTGGGCACCATTGCAGACAGCGGCGTTAAGTGACTTCCTCCTGATCTCTACCGTTACGAAAAAGCAAGGCCAAATCGTCCCATTTGACAGCTGCGATGTAATCGCCACAAAAAAACTTTGGAACAAAGAGGCTATACAGCACGCAGTTCAGCAGGCTGTGGAATTGATGGAATCAGCCTGAGATGGCAGCCGTCGCACACGGTTCAGTAGTGCGGGGCGGCCGAGACCAGGAAAAGGCACGTTCACAGCCCCGTCTCCCGCTCCCGTCCCGTCAGGCCCCACTAATCCTTCACCCGTCTACCGGACCGAAAACGATGGGAGGCAACACTCGTGCTGGAACGAGTCTGGATCCGGTCGCCTAAGAATGGTCCAAAACAATTAACTATTCGGGGTTAGCCTTCTATAGCTGATGATTAGGCCCCCGGAATCTCAGCCTTCTCCGCTCCGAACCATACAACTTTTACCCAATTTTCAAGACACCCATACAGAATCGAAGGATCATAGTTGTACATTAGTTGTGGTCAAGAAGATGGTATGTATGTACCTAATAATAACTCTTTTTCATTATCTTTAAGATATCCAAAATACAAAGGGTTAAGGAAGGCACGCAAAAGTGGCCTGCAGAATTCCGACTAATGCAATAGAATTTGCAAGTCGATAAGATGTTATTTGGCGCATTCCCTCGAATTCGATCATATAAAGAATAGTAGTGTAAAAGGCGATCCTAAAATGATCAAGGGATAGTTTTGAAAGCATCTGTTACACCAACATTTTGATAAGGGGCTTTACCCGATTACCTGCTCAACCATTCTTTTCCTAAATTTTCCATCCCGGATTCCAGAAGATAGGCCAAGTAACATCTTATCAATTTAAGATCACGCTCCTCGTCGGAGTGCTGCAAAAATATATATTTTGAAGAAAAGTCAGCTGTAGGCATTCTGACATCTGTGGTCTTAACATATGGCAAGTAAAGAGGCGCAATTTGACATGAAGTTCAAATTTATCTTTAAATTGGTATATCGGTGAATTATACAACGTTCTCAGTTTGCAATCGCGTCACCATGGCTCTTAGCCTCCATTCTATCACTCCAATTTTCCGCCGAAATATCATTCAAACATGAATGCCTCAAACATTCTCATTCAAAACCCGATGTCGATCTTCCAATACCAAATGCTGCAGCAGCCCCAGCGTCGGTATCTGGAAACTCCCAATGGCTTTTAGTGGGACTGGCAGGCGGTCGTCACAGTGATATGTGAAAAGCACCAAAAGACTCCCAACACAGATGCAGGATGGCTACCAGTGAGTATTCAAGAATTCTGAGCGTTAGAGCGCAGCCGACGGGTTCGGCTCCAGCCCCCCATCGCCCGCGGCGCGAGCTCGCGCTGATCGGCGCCGCCGGCGACGCGTCGCGACGTCGCGTCGGTACGGCCGAGATCGATGGTCGCGGGCGGCCGTCCCCGACGGAAGTGTCCCCGGGGTCGGCCCCGGTACGGGACCCAGACGGCACCCAAGCCGCCAATTTTATTGCCGAGCGCGGTAAAGAGAGGACCCATTGACGTTCTTTGGGTACGCTGTCTGGGGAGGCAGGCATATTTTGAAATATTCTTATTGGAGGTCAGAAATATGAAGTCGATGAATATAATCGGGGAAATTGTGTTTGATCTGCTCTTTTGTGAAAAAAGGCAGCAAAATCTGTGCTTTCTCAGTGGAAGTTGAAACATAACGTCATTGGGCGTTCTGCACCTGACTACGGCAAGACGAGAACAATGACTCGGTGTTGTATAGTGTCTGACGCCTGGATTCACTAGCATTCCGACTACAAAGCAAGAAATAAGTTTCTGTGGAGCGGCATGCACGACATACCAATACCAGTGCAGAGGCGAATTATGTAACCATAAGTAAATCACCTCGGCTATTGTTCCAGTTTGGTAAGAAAGGACCAGCACCATAAATACACGTGCGTGACGCCAAAACGTTGACTCCTGCAACAGGCCTGGGGCTTCAAACATAGCATGAACCAGATATAGAACTTAGCAAACAGGTGACATTCCAGGTGTGCCGGGAAGAGATAGCTGTAGCTACAGTGACAGCGAGACATCGTGTTATCCCTCATCCTACCGGGGGGTGTTTTACACCCTCGTCCTACGGGGGGTCCATCCGTTTAGAAACTAAGAGAGGTAGACGTGGTAAATTGCAGCGTGTTGCCCTTGACTTGGACTTTCTGATTATATACAAAGTTTTAACCATAGGCCAATAGTTGATCTTGAGAGGTCATATATATAAAATATATATATATATATATATATATATATATATAGTGTGGTCAAGCTAAAATCAAATGAAACACAGTCACACCGTGGCTTTGCGCTACTTTTGGTAGCCAACCGTTGCAAAGTCGTATTTGACGCAATTGCAGTCTTCTGCACTTATAATAAAATTCACAACATTGCAAAAAGTCAACAGTTTACCCTTAGAACCCGATATAGCCTGGTGAGTTCTGACCTCTTCCAATACGTGGTCAACTGCAATAAGAAAAAGGCTTTTAACGTGCTAGACTGCTTCAGCATATACTGTTGCATGAAAAACTTGGTAATCCTACGTGACTACATTTAATGGCCTTGGAAGATCAACGGCCAATAAGAATTTGCCAATCTTTAGCCTTTGCAGAACAAATATTGATTGGTACAACAGTTAATAGCCATAAATTTGGTCAGCAACAAATTGTGGTAGCATTGACAAATATGCATGTTAGATCATACTGGTAAAGGTCATTGGAGGTCAGCGACCTTGTTTGACCTGTAACGTGGCTGACAACCTCAAATGACCTTTTCCACCATACAGTCTAAGGTATGGCACCCTGGTAGCTTAGTATAAATATTTCCATGATTTTACGAAATAAGACCACCCTCGGCTATGACCTCGGTTGACCTCGTGACGATTAGACATTGCACGCAAAACGTGCCGAATAGTAAATTACAGCTCTTAGCGGGTTGCACGACTCCCAAGAGCCTTTGTCTTGAACCATTTTCAGGGGTGAACTTTAACAGTACAGTTACTCTTTTCTTACAGTACCTACCCTTTACTTAAAGAGAAGCGCAAGGGCTTCATTCCCATGTTTAAGTGAACTGGAGCTTCTCGCGCCGCGGGCGCAAGTTTGCCCTAAATCTCCTGCGCCTCGGCAAACAAATTTGCCGGACACCGATGGAAATACCTAAATTATGTGGATGTAAAAATATAGGGCATATATAGCACAAGCGTCGGAATAATACTTTTCATCACACAATTTCTCCGTTTCAGCCAAGTTGGGAAGAATTAGGCAAATGTAACCAGCCTGTGCGGAAGGCAGAAATGAGACCAGATGCGGTAAGTTTTTGGTCTAGGAGGGGAAACTTTCTCATCAGCAGCAGGTTTGAGATTGGCTGGTCCCTCGCGTTTTGCCAGTAGCGATGATTATTAGGTATATATATACGACAGGCTATTATGAGAAAAATACAAGTAAAAACCTGACAACTGCAAATGGATCTTGCTCCCAAATAATGTGTGTGCTTCTGGAAACATCCATTACCTACATGTGAAGCCCTCACCAAGAATCTAGCTCCGGAAGGACACTCTTCTTTTCTTTCCTTTCTCGGAGAAAAATTATTATATTGCAAAGAGTCCTCTCGGGCTTGTAACATTGTCTGGTAAATACGTTTGTAGCTAGTGGGTGGGGGAGGGGGATGGAGATGTCACGCCTACTTTTCATAAATAATTTTTCGATCCCAGCCAATTTCTTTTGTAATTTTGACGAAGTACCTACTCATGGAACATCGTAGGGATCCCAAAGCCGAAGAGTTGTGAGCTTTGGAGGGGGTAGTTTTCTGTCATCTAACCCTCACCCCGGTGGGGTGTGGTGTTTGAACACCCCTTACATTTTTCCGGCGGCACTAAAAAACGAGAAGCAAAGCTCCGCCGTATTTAGCACACCATATCCTTAATCAATTCTGCAAAATTTTCCCAAATTTAAGGTTGTGTCATCTCAGGTCAGGTAACCTCACCTCCAAAAAAGTTTAAGATAGCATTAGTAAGAACAGAGTTGATACGTCTAGTTGAAACTCATCACATAGTGGGCTCACCGAGATTACAAATTATAATCCGGGATTTTTCGTATTGATGACCTAGGGTCAGGTACGGATCATGACATCTCCGGTGGAAATGCATGGGAAAAACCAGAATTGGGCGAAAAATGGCTCTATTTATGTCGATACAGCTTAGAATACCTTCCTATTCTCCTAATCGTAGTATGATGGGCCTTTTCCAGGTTCATGTTGCAAGTTTGGACCTGTGACCCCTGAGAGGTCATCTGGGACTACTTAAGCAGGTTTTCAGACTTGGGTCAATAACTCTGCAGAAAATACATAATGATCAATTTTTTTTTGATACTGTTACATTTGGAATATTATTGCGAGTCGATTGATGAGCATATCGACTATGCTAGGTTAGATGGTGACCTTTACATGACCTTAGGTCACGCATCTTTATGTTTTGAGCTAGTATAGTCATACATTACCCGATTTGCCCTAACAAGAGGAAGCGAATGGTGTCTATACATTTATTCTAGCTCAACTCTGCCAAACGCTAGAACCCTGACACTCTTCTCCAAGCCGTCACATTCTTTGACCTGCTATGACCTCAATATTGACATGAGTCAAAAAGTGACTGATATAGCTTCTTCAGGAATTTTCATGAGCTATACGCCAGCCTTCGCGTTGTTTCGCTATCCCGCATAGGAGCCGAGATCCAGGGGGAGGGGGTTTGAACAACCCCCACCAGGGCGAAGATGGCTCGGAGGCCCACCGGGGCGGATGCTAGAAGACAAAGATTCACTCATAGCCTCTGCCAGTTCCTGGCCCGCGGCGGTGACCGTGTGCAGATGCTCGTGAGCACATGTTTATTTATGAGACAGTCCATTGTGTCGCCGTCCCTCGGCCAATGAAGCCATACCCGTGCGACAGGAAATGGCGCCGTTCGAGGCTTCTTCCCATGGCGATAAGAAGCTATCACGGGTGTAACGATGTTTACGGCAGTATAGGGATGTCAAAACCGAGAGGGCCACGCCAGGGCCCGCTTCACGTGTCGGAGCTGCCACTCCTTGTACCCTGGGGGAGGACAGTGGGGGATCCAGGGGAAGGGGAAACTTTGGGACTCAGGGGCAGTGCCCCTCTCCCCCACAACTTTGAGCCTATTCCAGACCTTTTCCGTTAAAAATTAAGGGATAAGCCGAATCATATTTGAACCCGCCAGCGGTGAAAACTTCCCCCTGAACTTAAAAAAATCCTGCGCCTATGCTGTTCGGTTTTGCAGTGCAAATTAGGTACTACCTACTACACTGTTAGGTTTTGCTGTCCATCCCAAGTTGGCTGCTGTTGACAGGAAAGAAGGCGTTGCGGTGGGACGTATAGGTAGCTACGTTTGAGACTTTGTACCTTTCTAGCGTTTTACCCAGCTGTGATTTAATTTGGTTTCATGCTCCATTGGCATTTTCTTCCTATCCACAATATAAGAGGACATGTAGCCTGCAAAAAATTCCAGAAAACAATGTACTATTGTGAAGTGCACAATTTACGCAGCGAACACTATAATAAGTGAGTAGACCAGAAATTTTGTTTGTTTTTCTGATAATTCGAGCCAAGTACAAGCCCTAGAACTCCAATCCGAACCACGTGCGGATCCACTCCTTCTACTTCGTGCAGTTGCCACTCGAGAGAGCATCGCATGAAGTAATAGTACCAGCCATTGTATGCATAATGCACATACCTTCGTGGCATGTTTTGTTTGATTTACAGAACCTCTGCCCGACTTACTACGCCCGCACCGTCACTCTCTCCCCTCTGCACGAGTAAGCTTTACTACCTCGGGCCCAGTTTTCTAGGCATTTGCTCGAGTGCCCATGCCTGACTAGTTTTCCGGTGCTCCAAATTTCTGAAATATTTAGGTAGGCATATAAACTCGCATTACGTTTAATACAAATAAAGGGCCCCGCTGCAAAGAGCACGTGACCTTAGCCTTTTAATGACGCACCGGAGTCCAGGTTATTACGGCGCCAGAGGGAACGGGAGTAAGCAAGGCTTGGGATAGGGCAGGATGATAGATCCTGCCTCTGTGTGGGTCTGGACCAGTGAACCTCTGTAGAACTTATAGTACACCTGACCGAGCTGTTTCAAGCTTTACACTCACTGGCTTCTGCATGGTGGTGCAGTGACTGTAGACAAGATTATCTAAATGCTCCGGCACTGCTCACAAACAGGCATACACGGTTAACTTTTCAGAGCAGCCATTCATACAGCGAGCGGCAGGGACTGGACCAGCGAGAAGTGCGTGCGTTCCACGCCGACCCGTCTGTGGCCACGTATGCATGTGTGTATGTACGTCGGAATGTGGCCCTGTATCGACCTGGGCGGAATTGGCCTGATAGCGGGAGCTGGTCCCACCCCTGCCCGGTCCTGTCGCCTGCGCTAATACAACCGCCTCCCTCCGCTAATTTAGCGCCTCCCTCCGCTAAAGAAAAGCTCCACGCCGCGTGAGTGATCCGCGTGGGCCATCTTAGCTCCTGTACCTTTCCGTACTATTTGGGATTTCCCATCCCATCGTGTCCCTGAAAATGGGCCCGAAAGCGAACCCAGCCCCGTTCCATTTTGTTTTCTTCTCTAACATTTTCAGACAAAATTGTTCCACCCCTTTCCGTATGTAATGAAACATGACAAATTGTGTACATGTACACAATTTGTCAGATTGCAATCTCGTCCTATTTCACAGTTTTCCAGACCATCCAGACCACTGCTTTTCGGCATATTGGCTGGAAGGTTTCAAACAGCTAAAAATTGTAACCAGCACCTGACCAAGACCCGAAGTTTTTCTGCCAGATTTCTGCCTCTTTCGCAATAATTAGAAGAAAACGCGTGCAGCGCCAGCTCACACATTACGAGCGACAAAAAAAAAAAAAACGCCAGAAACCATGGAAATAACGATTTGTCCAGAATCACCACGTTTCCTTGAAAGTTGTGTATCAAATTTCCTTGTATCACGTAAAAATATGACCGTACAAAAAAGTGAGAAAGCGAGCGAGCCTATCAAAGATTAAAAAAACATCGAATGCGGAGTAGCCTGGCATTTCGTCATGTAATGATATTGGCAGCTAAGGTGACCAAGAGGGTTCAAAGTTCATACTTTCAGAGCATTAACCCGCGCCCCACCGGGGGTCCGGCGCCACCTTCGCCCCACCGGGGGGCCATCGATGGCCCCCCCTCTAACTCCGAAAATATGAGCGTTAGCGCAAATCTGCAAAGTGCAATAGAAAGATCGCGTGAATTCAGTAAGAAATTACTTCGCATGTTTTAGTGCTCAGGTCAATGGTTTGACCTCCAGAGGTCAAATTAGGTCAAGATCGGCTATTTTCACTCAAATATGCAATGATTAAGCAAACTGGGCATAACTCTTATGTCATTAGAGCTATTGAGGCCTGGTAAAGTACATTTGATAGCAAATTGCCAGTACTTTTTCCGCCATGTGGAACGTAAAGACCTCCCGCCAGTGGTTTGACCGCCAGAGGTCACCTCGTGACCTAATATGACCTGAGGTCACGAAAGGTCAAAAAGTGACCTTGCCGTATATCAAATGAAAGCCAGTGACAAGACAAACACGATGGTGTTTGTTTCACCGCTCTAACTCAATTAGGTCAAAAGTTATTGTCAAAATACTGTTTTTGACCTCTGGTGACCTTGGATGACCTTGGAAAAGTCAAAGGGCAAATATGACCCCTGGGATCCGTGAAAGGGTGCCCAAAAACGCTGTTCTGAGCAGTCTGAGTATTTTCAGTCATTTTTGTGGCTTTTATATCATGAAATAGCTTTTCCCCATGCTTTTCCAATGGGAGAGGTCGCCTCGTGACCTGACCTCAGGGCACGAAATCGAAAAATCCCGGATATACACCTTGTAGACCCTGGAGGGGTCATGAAGTGTAGGAAGTTTCAAATCGATCGACTTTGAAATGTAGCTCTTACAGAGCTCTAAAGGTGAAGTGAGGTGACCTTGGTTGACCTCGTCTGGTGACCTGACCTTGGGTGACCCGGGGTAAAAAATTTCAGGGATGATGGGAAAATGATGCAGTGAGAGGTAGAGCCCTCAACCGCGGTGCTGCGCCTCGTCGTTTTTCTGCTATCCCGGAAAAACCTTAGGGGGGCCATCGATGGCCCCCCGGTGGGGCGAGGGTTAAGTGGCATGAATTTCACATTTTGCAGACGGTTCAAGCCATAGGCGGATCCAGGGGGGCAAGGGGGGCACGTGCCCCCCGATCGACCCTCGGCGCCCCCTGAAAGGTCGATGGCGCCCCCCTGAAATGTCGCTTCCCACCCCCCCAGGATGCGAAAGTCGGCGCCCACCGATAGGATTTGGCGCCCACCTGATAGCTTTTGCCGGTCATAAGTGGCGCCCCCCTGGTCCGGATGGCGCCCCCGGTCCGGATGGTGCCCCCCGGGAAGGTGCCCCCCCGATCGGCAATCCTGGATCCGCCTATGGTTCAAGCTACCAGAGGAAACACGAAACAAACTGAAATTTGCTTACCAAACCGCCTTTCAAATGAAGCTTAAACTCGACAGACAGTTATCTCGACACTTGGCCTGCGCAAGTCTCCCGGCAGAGGCGTCTGGAGCAGGGCCGAAACAAGCTTAAATGTTTTGGACAGCTCTAGAAGGGATTTTTTCCAGCACTTGGTCTACAGAAAGCATCAAAGATTTTGTGGTGTTCGCTTGCAAGTGCGAGCAACACAAGGAATTCAATTATGTTCCAAATGTAGAAATAAAACATTGTTTTTTAATGTGGTTATCTTTTTGGAATATTCTGTAAAGTATTGATAGACGGTCTTGTAGGGTGGGCGTGTGATGTCACACCACGGATCACCCTTGCTCTGGGGGGAGGGGGGCAGCCAGCGCCGGCACGAGAGTCGCGGCCCAGCCGCTGTATCCAAGGCAACTACGACCGCGCACGCTCTCCAGTGCGGGTGATCTCCCCGATGTGAGGGCTCTTGTTCGGAAATCCCCCGCACCAACGGGGTGGCTAATGACGAAATTGCAAACCCGGCTAATGAGTCCCTCAAGTGTATTTCTGTTTGATATGAGCCCCTTCTACGTGTTGTGTTAAATTCACATGCCCTGTGATTGCGAACACTGGCGTCGGTGAGGCTCGTTATCTCCATTTAACGTGCAGTAGGCTGGAGAAGTGGCAGGTGGAAGCGAGTGAAAGCCAGAGCAGGAAGGAGGGAATTTGGAACGATGCAGCTTTCGCCGCTCGTTGGGGCAAAGTTCGGAAATGTGCGGACTGAATCGTTTGTTTCTTGCCATACTCTAGTAACGTTCTACTCTGGCTATGACATATTCTGTTTGTTTCAGAAAATTTTTACCTCAGAAGCCAGCATTAACACCCGCCCCGGTGGGCCCCCGAGCCACCTTCGCCCTGGTGGGGGAGGAGTGTTCAAACACCCCCCCTCGAACTTGGCTCCTATGAGCGAAAGCGAAAAAAACGCGAAAGCTGATGGATAGCTCATAAAAATTCATGCTGAAACTACATCGATCACTTTTTGGGTCATGTCAATATTGAGTTCATGACAGGTCAAAGAAGGTGACATGTTAGAGAAGCTAACATGGGCTTCTAGTCGGACAGAGTGGCTCTAGAGTCTGACAGAGTGGAGTTAGACTATTTTTAGGCACCACTCGCTTCCTCTCGTTACGGCAGACCAAATGATGTATAATATGACTATTCTGGGTCAAAACATAAAATGATATGACCTGACGTCAGGTCAGGGTCACTATCCAACCTAGCAGAGTCAATGTGCATATCAATCGACTCGCAATAGCAATCCAAACGTAATGGCATCAAAATAAAAGCTTTATCATTTCCTGCAAAAATTCTTGATCCAAGTCTGAAACTTGCTTAAGCAGCCCCAGATGATCTCTCAAAGGTCACTGGTAAAAAATGGCAACATGTACCTGGAAAGGGGGCCCAGGATACTACGATTGGGAGCACATGAAGGGTTCGCAGCTGTTTCTACACAAATACAGCCCAAATCCTGTTTTCCCCTGCATTACCAATGAAGAGATTATGATACGCACCCAGTGGGGGATACATGGGAGAGGGGATTAGGAGCTCTAGCCCCCAGAAATGTCCGAGTGCCTGTAATTAATACATAGGTGGAGGCTAATCCGAGGCAATGGTGGGGAAGGCCCGAGCCCCCTAGCCCCCCCGAAATGAAGTCCTAGACCCGCCACTGTCTGGCTCTATGGGCGAGGAAGGGCACTCCTGGCTGCTTATTAAATGGGTAACGGATTAAAAAATAGCAATTGAAGGCGAGCTGGACAAAAGGCGCCTCCTGCAACATGGAGGAGCAACGTTATCCTGAGGGGGAGGGGATCGAGGACACAATTGTAAGAAATACTCACAACCTCAGGCTTTGTAAGATGCAGTGGTTTGGGGGAAGCGTGGTACACGGGCTTGATTCGATTTCAAGGTCCGTAGCAGGTTATTGTAACGTCCGCATGGACGTAACAATAACCTGTACCAACAAGGCACCTGGGCGGAGATCCTCGATCGGGTCAAGGGGACCTTTGGGCCTCCTTCGCCCCCTGGATCCACCGTCAGTATGGGAAGAAGATGGTTGTCCGCTTATTACCGCCATCCTACATGCGAAGAAACCTTCTAGATGTGAGTGGAATGGTCAGGATAGGTTGATGCCGATGAATGAACAAATTTCTGAAAAAGACAACGAAGACCGGCGTGGCCGCGTCCCAAGGTTCATTCCCCGATCTCGGCACGAAGTGCCAGCCCCTGCGCTGGTGCTGATCACGGTACTTTACACGCTCTGTAGTCAGAATCTACCAAGATCAAACAACAAACAGCAAAACACGGAATAAAATCGTGAGCTGTATTATCAAATTAGTGCAGTTTCCCTCAGGCAGTGGTTCCCAAGCAGCCGCGTGTCCCAGTTACCACTGGTGGAAGCACGGACTTCCGCCGATACTTGTGTGTACGCAGACCAGATATGCGGCTCTAAACACGAATAAAAATGAGAAAAATACGACCCAGCCACGCATCGTAAAGTCAGTGGGTCCTCAGGCCCGGCGGCTCAGCGTTCCGCCATGCTGCCGCTCACTAATGACTGCACCACGCACAAGGACACGGTTCAGTAAGGCACAACACAGTTTCCTTCACCCCTGAACGGTGGCCGGCTGTAGGTGATTGCCCGTGCTCACAATGAGCACAACAGGTGGGAGACAGCCAAGGTGGGGGACGCCACAGGGCAGGGGGCTCGAACAAGGTAAGAGTGTTCCTTAGCGACATACAACGTAAAATAAACTGAGGCTCTATCGAGAAGTGGGCTTTGTGCGGCGTTATTATTTCAAAATGGCAATAAGTTAAGGATAATTATGTCATAGGTGTATGGCGTAATCCGTCAACTGAAACGATGTCCGGGCACGACATGTAACGCCGGAAGGTGGTACAGTGCCTATAGAACGGTGATGCGCCACAATTCGGCTGGCAGGTTTATGAATTCCGTTCAATGCATACCAGCCAATCTCGAGCTGATTTAATGGGAGCAAAACGCCGCCGTCGCACTAAATTTCTTAGGCTTCCACGGAGGCTAAAATATCCACTACAACATACTTATACAACTGTTTGGCGTCTGGACCTTATCGTTTATACTATCCGAAGACAAAATACTTTCAGAGTGACGTAACTAAATTCAGCATATATATATATATATATATATATATATATATATATATATATATATATACATATATGATATATCGACCACAGCTCGACACTTCTCACTGAGGCGGGAATACGAGAGGGCACGGTGCAGGCCGTGAAACTCTGGAGATTTGGGACAGCCATTCATCTCTGAGCTAGGCGGAGGCTAATCCATAGTGCACCACGCTCGATAACATACGTTTGAGATTGTGACCGTCCAGTGCGCTGAAATGTCAAGGACAACGGCCGCGCTTCCTCTAGAAAACAGCCGCACTCCCCAGGAAAGCGGCCGCGCTCCTCCAGGAAAACGGCAGCGCTCCCCTTGGGAAACGGCCGCGCTCCTCCAGGAAGACAGCGGCGCCCCCTGGAAAAAGGCAGAGCTCCCCAGGAAAACGGCAGCGCTCCCCTTGGGAAACAGCAGCGCTACCCCAGGACAACGACAGCGCTCCCCCTGGACGACAGCGCTCCCCTTGACTATGGCAACGGCGCCTGCGGCTCCATACGCGCTCCCGCCTACCACAGCAGTCAGAAAGCAGGCAAAGAACAATGTGGAGAAGGGTCAACGACATGAAAGGCAGAGCCAAGTATTACACGAAGGTCAACGCAAATCTCAGACCGATTGCGTAGCGGCGAAGGTTGAGCCAAATTTCACAGCCAGCCGGAATTTCACGCGCTGTTTTTGTGTGTTGACGGATTACGCCAATGGTGCCGATCGGAAGGGCATCAGATTCCAGCCGGGCTCACCGCCCTCAGATCTCAAACACCGCCACAAAGTATAGTATTGGGAAGAACTCGGATGTCAAACGCCACCGCAGCAACGGCAGGCTTCCCAAAAATAGTTATTATGCAAGTAGAGATCCACACGTGGCACGCCTCCAGACCAGTGCAAGTAAAAAAAACACCACCCTTAATTCGATGCCAGACAAGTCGCACTGAATACACTACACCACCCCAATCCACTTTCCCATTGCAAAGCAGCAAACCCGACCGCAAGCTCTATCTAAACATCGTTCCGTACGATGCTTCCCAACAGTACATGGATACTATGCCACTAAAAGGCTTTCATGCAATGACTCTACGTCTAATTTGGTGCGAGTACTATCACGTGGCGAAGCCTATTGTCTGTTGACGTAAAAAAAACACGGAAAGGCATACCTGAAAATACGTGCCGAAAGACAGGACACCAACAGAGAGAGATCCTCCCCGCAGCGTGATAGCAAGGCTCTACATTTTGGTGACGCTCCTATCGTCGTCTTCGTTGCCAATATTCCACAGTGAAGACATCGCTGCCTCCCCTCCAACACTTGATAACACTTGACATGCCAGCATCCAAGGTTAATAGATGATCACATTGTTGGCGAAACATGAATCACATCACAAAATTGGCTGACATGGTCGACACATGACGTTGATCCGAGTCGGGCATTTGACATGAACAACAAAGCAGCCCGCTTATTCATCACGCTGACATAACGTCACTTCCAACACGAAGTGTTAAAAACACACCAGACACATAAACAAGTTGACAAAAACATCGTTCCGAACACTACACAACCATGTCGCCCCACACGACTCGTCATGGTACAGAGCCGACACAAAGTCCACGCTACCTGCGCGACAGTTTACACGCACCCAATATATCGCGCGCTAGTAAAAACGCTGGCCAAAGCTATCACTGAAAGCTTATGGGATTACCATCCAGCAAAACGGTGGGAGAGCACAAGTTAGGGGGGAGGCAAGGCCATCACAGTCATCACAGCGCCGCGCTGGAAACAAACGCCGACACTTATCTGACGAGATTACACGCGTCTCGCGAAGCATGGCGTCGCGAACAAACGACGGGACTCGTTGCTTTACACCACTCGGCCTTCCGCATTCTGCCCTGGTCTCTGATCTATGGGATGTATCGGGGGAGACTCCTCCTAAATCGCAGGCCCAAGGCACCGTCGTACAGAACGAGCGATACTGGTGGGAAGCTGCCAAACGGCAGCGTGGGAAAACTGTCGCGCATAATTCCGGGAAAGAATCACTCCCGGCAAGGAAATGTGAAAACAAACGGAATATACCACTATTCAGAAAGTCTTGCGTTTGAGCGCAGTACATACAATCAAACAATATTAATGTTAGCACGCGCGATGGGGGGAGGGGTCCCACAGTGCCTCCTATATTTCCAAGGTGGCCGGACAGCCGTTCGCCGCCAAAATTCACTACATGGTCACATTTAAGAGAATTCATGAGAGCGTCGATTCGTGAATGAGTTTGGAAAATCGGTTAATATATATATTTTTCTTTACTTATTGGCTTTAAAATTCAGACCTATATTTCGAGACCGTCGCAATCGCGGGGTCGCACCAGTTCGCCTACACTGCACACTAAGTGGTGACGTCATAACGTAAAATATTCCGGTTTTATTTCAAGGTCAATCCACATGAAGGCCAAAGTCATTGACCCCAATATTCCGGTATGATGGCATTGTTCAGACGTGTGTTACGCTATGACTTCATAGGTAAGGCTACTCAAGGTCAAGGTCAAATGTCTTTTTCAAGGTCAAACCATCATTCCCCGCCTAAAGGCTGCTATAGTGCCAGATATATTATGCATTATCGGGAATATGTAATATAGTTCCGTCATAGGTCACTGACCTTGAATGGCATTGGCCCGAACATTTCTCAGACAATATTGTGTAGGACCTTCCGCCTGTGACCTTAGCTCGCTTTTGGTGTATTCCCGGCTTTTTCCGCATGATCGCGGCATTTCCCAATGGGTCTCCAGCACGGCCCAGATTTAACCTTTACAGCCTCTTTTGACCTTGAAGATATTGACCTATGTCAATAAAACGTTGTCATACGGTAGATAACAATCGCCGCCACAACCCCAAAGTGCGTATTTCTCACCCTCTTGGTTTCCAAGATCTCAGGGGAGCACTTTAGGACCCCCCACTGCGCGTGTTAAGATAAAGGGGGGGGCACTTTAGGACCCCCTGCAGTGCGCCTGTTAAGATAAACTACTTTCGAGCCGATTTGAATTTAACTCGCGTGCAGGTAAAAATGTCGGGGTCCTAAGCTCTTTCAGCAGCGTTAATCAGAACAACCATCTGTGGCCTACTTTTTCCGTAATGTATCAGGTACGAAAAACTAGGAAGACAAGGAGATGAAACATGGTGGCCACTAGAATTCCTGAACAGCCTTACAGTTAAATAATGCCGCAGGACATATTTGATACCACACATATAATACTTCCTTCCGTGTCTGTAACTGACGAAACAAATGCGAAATTTCTGTAGCATCACGGTCAAGATAAACCTCCTTCATTTTTTACTCCTAAATGCTGTGAACATACCGCCACGATCTATTTACCGTGTGACAACTCGGATTGGGGGCGGGGGGGGCTGCGATACATACCAAAACATTCATTACTAACAAAACAAAAGTTTACTAGATATTCACCGAAAGGTGGCTCGTTTCTAGCACAGGTGTGAAATTTAAAGAAAATGTCTACTATCTCACGAGTCGAAAACCTTCGTTAGATAGAAAACTGCTAAGATTCACACCTCGCGTTCAAAGCTCACTGGTGTGGTGGCAGAATGCTCAGTTGTTTACGGATATCTCGGGTATTATAAGCTTGACTGCAGTCAGCGCTCACAACAAAGCCCCTCCGCCAGCTTATCGCACACCGCAGTCCGCTTTAGCCCACTCAAGGAGGCCTTTCTGGTACCAAAACTGCCACTTGTTAAACTAACACCATTAAAGACGCTTGAGAAGTTGTAATTAAACGCAATACGGCGGCGCCGATTCCTTCTGGCTTAGTCAGTATTCCAACAGTTGATCTGTACCCCAGGAAAAGCATGTGTGGAACCTTTTGTAGCAAAAGATTAAGCATTTGCTAGAAATTGGATTTCTAGA
The DNA here is from genome assembly GCA_034440635.1 of Lepas anatifera. Lineage (NCBI taxonomy): Eukaryota > Metazoa > Arthropoda > Thecostraca > Lepadidae > Lepas > Lepas anatifera. Next base: position 178,405 of record JAOTON010000952.1, on the reverse strand, counting down.
TTAATAATAGAATCCTGCATATTGCTTACTCCCAGTCTGACTTTGCTTCCATTCCCTAAACAAGCTCCTGAAGCCTCAATACGAGAGCAGAAGATAAAAGTGAAGCATTCAGCTTCTTCATGTTAAAAAAACATTAAAAAACCGGTGAAGAAACAATCGTCTAACCTCGCGATTCAAGTGGTTCGTGCCGGACCTGGGACGGGACAATATCAGGCAATTGACTCACGTATCCGCCTTGAATAAACGCCGTAACGTGACGGGAAAACTTCCGACTGCACTCAGAGGTGGTACATCCTCGCCGATTAAGTGCAGGCCGACATTTCCCCGTTTGCACGCTACAGACCACCGTCCGGCTAACAAGGCGTCACAACGCAGTCGACCCGTTTCGAGATGAGCCTGGCCGTCGCCGCCGGCTAAGTCACTATCGCCCGGTGCTGCGCGGCGAGGCTACTGGACCACGTACTGTTTGTAGCCGCGCATCGTCTTCAGGTGGCGCTTGAGCAGGTGCACCAGGTCAGCCGGCTGCACCACCAGGCTGATCTCGCGTCCCACCGCCGCCAGACGGTCGGCCAGCTCGCTGCCCTTGCTGAACAGGCTGACGCTGCGGCTGTTGACCTCGGTGATGTACCAGTTGCAGAGCGAGGCGCCATCCGCGGAGCCGGAGCGGGCCGGCAGGCCGTGACTGGCCGCCAGGCCGTCCGGAGACACCTGCCCGGACACACAGCGGGGTCACGTACCACCTTCCCAGACACACAGCGGGGTCACGTACTGCCTGTCCGGACACACAGAGGGGTCAGAGCGTCAGGTAACACCTGCCCGGACACACAGAGGGGTCACGTACCACCTGCCCGGACACACAGAGGGGTCACGTACCACCTGTCCGGACACACAGCGGGGTCACGTACCACCTGTCCGGACACAAGCGGGGTCAGTACTGCCTGTCGAAACACAGCGGGGTCACGTACCGCCTGTCCGAACACACAGCGGGGTCACGTACTGCCTGTCCGAACACAAAGAGCGTCACGTACCCCTGCCCGGACACACAGAGCGTCACGTACCCCTGCCCGGACACACAGAGCGTCACGTACCACCTGCCCGGACACCCGGCAAAGCGTCACGTACCACCTGCCCGGACACCCGGTGGGGTCAAAGGGTCAAGTAACACCTCCCCGGACACACAGCCGATGTCAGACTGCGTCTCTGTGAAACAGCTTTACACAGAACAGAGATGTGTAGTGAAGTAATGGGCAGGCGACGCGCAGCCGTGCTCCAGGTCGGCTCTCATTCAGGAGATGGCAGCAGACGAAGGGTGTTTGCCGAACCAGTGAGATCCCTCGGAAGGTTCAAGAGCACGGGATCGATGTCCCATTGAGCTGATCCATCGATCGGGAGGTACACACAGCGGAATCAGACTCTCCTCTCGACACTGGAACGACCCGCTACTATATCAGTCGAGAAGAAACCGATACGGCCCCGCCGTATCTTACTGCGCTTTGGAAGGCCACCCAACCCGCTGTGTTCGGAAGGGATTACCCAAGTGTAGGCGAATAAAATGGTCTAGCATGACCGATGCAGGTTACCTGAACAAACCTCATCAGTCATCAGTCTTTCATGGCTCTGGAATGAGACGTTTGTATCCAGTGACTATCTGTGGCCCAGTACCCAAATGACTGGTTTGACGAGACCAGCTGTCGTCCCCGCCCCCTGACTGCACCCCGCCCGCCGGTGAGCCCATTGGTCCGCCCCTGACCACTCGCAGCTGGTCATTACATCTGCGCCGATGTGGTAAGTCGGAACACCAGATCCAGTCAGTTCTAGTCCGAATATGTCGGGTGAACAAACTACTATTTAAAATTGAAAGTATGCATGTTAAATCTTGGCCTTGTTGGGTATTGCAGATTTCATATAAAACAGATTGAAATCAATCTCATCGGTGACGCACTTTTGACGCCTGGCGCATTTGAAACGAAAAATGTGTTAGGGCACACATGTTACGCAATCTGAGAGATGCAGACCAAATGGGCAATTAGCCACGATGTAGCATAACAAATCACTGGATACAGTACTACAAACCACAGGACTCCTCATTAAACCCTAAATCCCCGCTGCAGTCAGCAACAGATCCAGCACACTTGAGACCATTCGTGTATTGTTGATATTTTCTGGGGAAACAAGATGAGAGACGACGGGAGAAGGGGACAAATTCCATAAAACCGTAGAGATTCTGCAAATACAGCTGAGATCGCGTCTCGGCGATTCTGGTCAGAAACTAAGCCTATCATATGACCGCGGGTGGCCAGTCACTTGTACACGGAGCGAGATAAGGCCAAATGCGCCGCAGCGTTACATTCGAACTAGAAAGAATTCCGTTGTTAGCAACGATGAAACGGCTCACTGTTCCACTCAGCTCACACATAGGCGGATCCAACAGGCATGGGGGCGGGGACACCCTATTAGCCCGCCTGGAGCCGCCTCCCCCACATGCCGTCTCTGTATCTCTCCCCTACCCCACAATAAGATGCAACCAGCGACACCCCGCAATGCGATTTGGTGTCACCTGGATTGGTCATACATTGCGAATGGGCGCCCCTGGCCTCAAATGGCGCCCTCTCCGGACCCCAAGGGCGCCCCTGACTGGTACCCGCCTATGAAACCACACAGAGCTATCCGCTACCCATCCCAAGCCCAATACATTGAGCCGGACAGTACCATCGCATGCATCGTGGGTAGCCACGGGGCCTTTAATTTTTTTTCTCAATTTCAGGTGTTCTGAATGACCACCGACTCCGCCCAGCCGGCGACCAAAAGGCTCAGCTCTGAAAGCGACGCTCAGCAAACAGAAATGGACGGGGCATGGCGCGTCGGCCGAGCTCCGGCTATACCGTCCGGAGCTTTAATAGAGACACGAGGCTTAATTCACATGTCTCTCCCCTGTCAGCCCGTAACAGCCGGGTGGGGAGGCGATGTCTGAACATGGACCCAGGAAATAACATCAAGATATTACCAGGAAGACTGCGCCATTTATTGGGAATCCATTGGATGGCCCCCGGGGTTCAGGGAAAGACTAATGAATTCGTCCAAGCTAGTTCCCAAACGACCCCGGCACGAAGAAAAACGAGCGGAGGCACACCGGCCAAGGTCGTTCCAGCGCTCTCCCGTCACCTCTCGGCCTCTGGGAGGATTCACACGAGGCCGCGTCACCAGCCGCAAAATTGGGAGGCGGTTCTGGGACTAATACTGAACATCTGCCGCGTTGCATCATTTTATTACCATGAAAGTACAACTCCTGTCAAATAGGGTCTCTCGATAACGCTAGTAAAGGTTGATAAACAAACTGTTTATACCGTTGATACGTTTTGGAGTGCTGAGACTAGGAGCATGATTATAAATTGGCAAGGTGTCTCCAATGGCCTGTCTCCTCGAATCCTGGATGTAAAATACACTTAGATTATACATTAGGGCACAACCCTTCATCAGAATTAGGTAGATCAAATCACAAATTCTCAGTCATAGTGTGACTGAGCCGAGACTGGGCGATTCACAAGCCTTAAATCCAACTTCAAATGGCCCAGGCGGAGGCGCCCTGTTTGTGGGCAGCCTTCCGATAACTGGTATGTATCAACTGACAAAACCAGACCCCCACACCGCCGGCAGCAGAGCCCGAGCAACTATTTGGCAGCCCCTCTGGAGGCGGCAGCGGTTCTGGCGACGTACTAGATCAGCTAATTTTATGACGTTTTGAAAATATCCATCTCTTCAAAATACCATAAATTGAATTCGGGAAAGCGCCCCATGAATTTCTCAAAAAGGCACCACACCAAGGTATATTCACTCCCACCTTAGGATTTGCTCCCTCCCCCTCTTAGGAAATCCTATGTGGGTCAATGGCTGATAGAAAACTTTAGGACATTAACCTGAGCTTCTGTCATGGATTATCCAATCAACCTAAAACCTAATATTCAACTTTGAACAATGGAAGGAGGGAGATTAAAGATAAGACTGGGATATCCACGGGCCGGCCCTTTCCGGGAAATGACTCCCCCTCCGGCCTCAGGGCATCAATGCACCGAGCTTCGTTTATTTAGGTTATGTTTACGGTGTGTTATTTCCAGCCGGCGCGCATCGACTTCAAAGACGAGACCAAGGTACACATTTGCTATCTCTGGCCCGACAACACGGCTTAAAATCCTATGCCACAATCATCCAAGCATGATGTTGGTGTGACGGTGAACGTGCTCCGGTTCCACACAGCTCCGCTGATGCGGGAGGAATGTGGCTCCGCAGTGCCCAGAGAAGGAACCGGGTCTAGTGCAACTGCAGTTTTTGGCTCCGTAAGAGCAGATGTGTTCTAAACTATACATCTAAATAACACGAAATCGGGAGGACAGCAAGAAAAACGCTCTCGTCTTCAACTGGCACGCACCGTTTGACTGGCAATGTACAAAAGGCGACACAAGGTGTGTATATATATATATATATATATATATATATATATATATATATATATATATATATATATATACACACAAGGTATGACATTGTAAGGCGGCCTCGTCCCCACTATAGGGGCTTGTGTAATTCTAGACTGCAGTGGTTTAAGGGGCGATCTTTATTAAAATAATACATTTTGCCTTATTTTTGGTGAAGAACGGCTAATAAACTCGATATAAACTTCGCGTTTTATTTAATTTCCCTCTGTTAGAAGGTAAAATGTCTCCGAATTGGCGTGAAGTTAAATCGGTGTTCGATCTAGTGTTTCGTGCTGCAAAAAACTTATTCAGTTAGGCCACAAATAAATGAGAGTACAAATGAAGCCTTTCTCGCCCAAAGAAGCTGGAACTGTGAGACAGACAACAACAGACAGACGCTTATCGATTTCTGCCGTTTTTTCTCGATAAATTAAAACATATTCCCACGTTTGAAACTAATAGATTAAGCACCATTTACAGTCGCCAGTACCACAGCAATGTTTAGGTAACAGTTTTTGAAGAGGTGTAAGAATACAAATTTGTCTCCCCAGTGTGACGTTAGCATCACATCACATTGTCATGATTGGCGATGGTCACGTGGTCAGCGGCGGAGGAGGGGGTCGACAGGGTGTGAATTTATCCCCTTTCTTAGTCGCGATCGGTAAGTGCTGGGACGAATGAAACATCCATCAAGTGTTTTCTCAATATGCTTAATCACAAGACTATCTCAGCTCAAAATGTCATTATGAGGTTATGAAGGTGCCACACTCCCTGTAACAGCGATGGAAAACTGCTCAGACCAGACCCAAAGTTAGCGAACGCGTCATTAAACTACTACACAAAGCCGGTGGCCTGTTTCCCCACCCGCTATCGGGTAGTCACGAGCCGCGTGCGAAGCGTCCGTGCTCTAAACCCTCGAGTGAAGTATGGGGGGGGGGATCAAAGCAGCGACGACAGCCTGCGACTCACACCACTCTCATGGAGGTGTAACCATTTGGCTACAGGAGTGAGCCACGACACTCCTGTAGCACATGCGTGAAAATCAAGGATCGTTCCAAAAAGGTTAGGACTGGTGACCTACTTATAACTGCAAGATTCATGAGACGCGCATTGCGGAGAGTGAGCACGGCAAAGATACACACTGGCGTGATGAACAACATGTGCTGAGGGCACTGGACAGCAGAACAAACAACTTCGACGGTACCAGCCGTGGCCTACCAGGTGAAAAGTGCGACTTAGACATACACAATGTCTCAGGTCCGAAGAAAGTGTGCCGGGAAAACTACAGATGAACTCAAGTAAGGCGAGTGTCTACCCATCAGACTTCCAGAAGCTATTCTAAGGCCCGCTCTGTCAGCTATCGAAGCCTGGTGAAATTGCCTTCTCTTTGCTGACACCACGGATGAAGGTTTATAACTCTGGTGTCAGATTTAGAAAAGTCCCATTTCACGTCTTGGGAATCTCTCGAGAGATCTCAGCGGTTGGGTCCACGCTGCCAGGAACGGATCACAACATGGGCTGATCGTTCCCAGCGCGCTCCACGCTCTCTGAGTACGCCTCAGGACACTGAAATGGGCTGATACAGGTGAAAATGAATTAAATCAACCAGAGACAAAAGACATGATTCTAAGAAAATGGATAGGAGTTTTAAGACACGTCAGCGGCTAAGGCTATATGTGGAAGAAAAATGGCAGTTCAGAAACATAGCTGCCACTGCGTCCAGTGCCGTGACACAGTTATGCCGATGTGTAGACGAGTTTCTATTACCGACTCTAACGGGAGCACGGCCACAGCCCCCACAGCCGCAAAGTTTAGTGAGTGGAAAATAGAATGTAGGCAGTGAGTGGAAAATTCCAAAAGTATGGCGGAGTAAAAATCAAATTTGTACCAGGTGGTAAACTCCAGAGCCCTGTTTAACGAAGGATGGATATTCCTTAATTTTCTCAAAGTAAATATTTTTAAATCATCCCCAAACAGCATGTTACCATTCCCATAAAATTGGTAAGCAGGTAAATCTTACCAGCGAAACCCCGATGCAGTCTCCAATTTTTTAAGGAGTTGGTGAATTTCCACAAATAAAAACTTTGGGGCCGAGCCAACTTAGGAAAGAACTCGGGAGCCACAAAACGAGGGGTCCAGACCAACTCTCCCCTCCCCCACAGACCAGCTTTTAAGGGCCCGAGAAAAATCAGGGCCCCTTAACAACCAGAGGGCCTGAGATCGGCAGGTGGTAAAAAGAAAGGGATTTTTCATGCAATACTAATTCAAAATTAATATCTACGTATACACTGTATAGTTTTCCGTCCGGACAACGCCCCTCCTATACCATACCATAGCTATCGGAATTTGAGGCCACCCGGCCCAATCACGCACCGCAACACCATCTAGGGTCCAGTAGAGCCTGCTACACTTAACTAACCAGACGAAACAGAAACTCTATCATGGCAATAAACCCCAGACCTCTAAAAGTTTCTTTCTTACCGTCAATTCCCCGCTTCTCCCACATATAATCACCTCATATGATATGCGCTTTCATCAATATAATCGAAGCTGCCAGCCTCCTTTCTGTTGTTTCTTCCTTCGCACAATCAGCCAGGCGCGGCGGGTTGCGACAGCGTCGAAGCAACTACTAATTTAAATTTCGATCGCAATCCAGTTGCCGGTCGCATGACAACATAATTTGCATTTCAAAACTTCTCTAAATTAATTTCAAATCCTCAAGACTAGAAAATTATACAACTAAAAGCACACCAAGAGGAAGACTAACAATGTTTTGTCAATAACGAATACGAAACCAGCCTTTCAAAAAGCCTAAAGATGCCGCTTTATTTACTAGATGTAAAGACGGAGTTTTGGTAAGTCCACGCCGTAGACCAGCCATACAAAAAGTGCCGATGTTTGAAGGGTAACTGGATGCATTCTTGTTGCCCAAAAAATCATTTAATGCAAATGTAGAGTTTCAATGTATTAAAGTACCGGACACTTTTAGTTCAACTTAAATATCAGCGTATTTATGCCTAGGGTGTCGTAGGGTGTCGTGAGTGGATTTGGGTGTCACACGGCGTGGACGCAGCAATGAAGGGCTAATATGGATAAAAATTATTTTCTACGCCATAAATGGTTAATTTTCTACGATACAATGTCAAAAAATATGCTGCTTACCATACAAATTTCAAGATAATTGCTTTTAACAGCAATATGACCAAAAATTATTTTCACTATTCTCGGTACCAGAAATACAAAAACAACTTTTCAAGGACGTAAGCCTAGAAATCATATGCACAGATAAACTGCTTTCCAGAAATGTATCTTTCAAAGCAGTCAGCTCATTTTTGGCAACACAAGGCTAGGGTGTCTAATTTTCCACTCACCAATTTTGCGAGTGGTGGAATTTAGTGGCGGTGTTCACCCATTGGAACTTTCTCCGGTGGGGCAGGGAGGGGCACTGTGCGTCTTGCCCGCGCCAGAATTTCGATTCTGTTGTTCCACTGAAATCGGTGGAGATAAGGATGCCAGGTATAATTGACCAGAAAAATAGAAATCGCCAGATTCTCTTTGAGAAAAGCGAAAGAAGCGCATAAGAGCCGAGTTAATTTGGCGATCTTCTAGTCGATTCTGCTGCCTCTTTTCCAGTGGACGTTGGTAGAGGAGGCAATGGAACTGGGCTTTGTAGTAAGTATTGTTGAGTAAAATTCAATAGTAGTAAAATATTGTTCAATAGTTATTCAATAGTAGTAGTAAATATTGTTGGAAGTGAGTGGAAAATTCAGCAAAAAATAAATAAAAGTGAGTGGAAAATTCTGATTGACTGGGTGTCGTTCTGCACCCAGCACCCCAGGTTTTGGGACACTGCACAGCCGATATACTGGACCGTTATCCCGGTCCCGAGTGATACTGTGCCGGAATACCTTACATACCGACCTTATCTAATTAGAAACAAACTGCCGCGCCCGTAGTAACAGGAGATCTCAGCACACTCTGACCCGTCATATCCCCAGATACAACACATTTGTGTTCCGCGCGTGAGTAGCCCTTCCGACCAATTTTCGGCAGCAACTGCGAATGGAACGAACCTATGGTTAGCATTCGATCGAACTGCCAGGGTTTTCGCAGCACTGTTATCACACTGCCCAGATAACACGGCAGCGGGCGCTCCAGTTCGATAGGCTTGTGAATTATCCACTCGACACATGGTGACTACAGAGCACGGACACTGCGAGAAAATAGCAGCTGTGCTCGATTACGCGCCTAAACTCTGTGGTTGATAGCTGCCAGTATCACACTGTGCACCATGCCAATATTTCCGATGAGAAGCCTCCCGAAAACCTTTGTACGCAAAACAGTGGGTATAAGGCGATATCACTGGTTGATCAAGAGGGGTAAAAAAATGGGGACTTGCACCTCCCGCTCCAAATCCGAATAATTTTCTAATCTTCCAAAGCTACAAAAATAGATCTGCCGATACTGATACATCACTGCTTGAGGTACAAAGAGACCTAATTGGCATAATAGTGCCCCACCGGGAAAATGCTGATGATGATGATTATATATATATATATATATATATACAGATTTCATTAAATATGACGGCGGCAAATCGAGCTTTAGTTATCTTTTTATGTAAGGATTCGATAGTTCTTACAGTTTTCCTTTCACTACGTTGTAGATCCTTTAAAATTCTCCAAAAACCTCATTGTTTCGCAACGTTTCACTATTCCAGATAGCATCATCGGGCATAATCAATACATATTATTTATCAGCATACACTCACTATACATTAAATAAACAACATTAACAATCCTAACACTTCGCATCGGGTCGGTTCATTGGTAAAACTGAGCTGAGGTATTTTATGATTAGTTTGGCTTCACTAAAATTTGAATTTAAAGCTCCTTTCAATTCTTTCCTTTCAATGATTACTCAATACACTTACAAAAATTACACAGTTGGGACAAATCACATCACTATAAACAACGACCATCATAAACGCAAGGGGGCACTATCATATAGTGTCAGGTGGGAAACTAGATTCACCTGGATATTATTCTTGGGGTTAATATCTCGGATGAACACGGCTCCTAACGCTTGAAGTTTTCGCCTACTGTGCGCTCGGGCCACTATAGATGTTTGTTGGACGGCCTCATCCCTGGTGAGCTCAAGGTTGTGGGTCGTCCTTAGATGGTTCAGGAGGGCGCCTTGCTGCAGGTGGCATGTTATTGTTCTGGAGAGTCGTAGTAGTGTACTCGATGATCGTTGTTTATAGTGATGGGATTTGTCCCAACTGTGTAATTTTTGTGAGTGTATTGAGTAATCATTGAAAGGAATTTCCAGGGTATAAATTTTCGTGATCTGGAGTGCCCTTGTGAAGTAAGCATTTCCTTGCAGTTTTAAATTTAACTTTTAGTGAAGCCAAACTAATCTATAAAATACCACAGGGAACGGAGGGAACCAAGAGTCCGAACAACTCCCGAGGAAGCCGCCACTTTCACATCCGTTCGACTCGGCTCCTATCGCGACAGAGGTGGTGAGCGACAGCTAGCATCTCGCAGGGCGACATTGCCGGCTCCCGGGCCAGCCAGGTGGCAGACACTGACCTGGAGAACCTCGCCAGACCCGCCGTCGCGGACCACACCCAGCGACTGGCCCTCCGTCTCCCGCTTCATCGCAATCACCATGGCGTGCGGCATCCGCTGCACCACCAACTCCATCTGTCGGACAAATGAGAAACTATGATCAGCCACGGTACCCGCGGGGAGCAGCGCCGCGCGACGGGACCACGCCAAAGCTGGCGTTTGGTGACAGTTCTGCGTGAAGGCAAGTATGAACAAACAAAAAGAGACGCAGATATTTGCTGCGTCTGCGTCTGCGTACAATGCTGATGAGGTGAAAGGCAGGCGTGGATATTGATATCTTTTTGAGGGTGCCTGGGAATCCCCAGAATGAAACGGCGGTTTAATATAAAAAATTCTTTCAATTTAATAGTTTTTTTTCATTTTTAAGACTTTAATGTGTTTTCTTTCGTTCAACTGCCTCTGTGGGGTAAAAACATAGATGATATCATGCTTTCTCTTTTCACGTGGTGGTTTTTAATATTTCTCAAATTTTGGGTACTCCCAATGATTTCGACAAATCCATGCTCCTGGCAACAAGTGCAGCTCATTTTTGCATTCACACCAAAACCTATACAAGTTTTACTTCCTGCTTAGAAAAGATTGATTTTGGACCCAGCGTCCCACAGCCTACACGGTACTGCACACACTGGCCGGTGCATGCCACTCAGCACGTTGCGGGTATAACCAGTGTCAGCCCGCTGTCCGGTACAGCTCACACGAGCCGTCCACCACCGCGGGGCTCGTCACCGCCCACCGGGCTGTGGCGTGATTTACAAATGGACAGGTCTTATTGGGAAGACACCGCGGTTCGTCAGGCCATGCTTAGTCCGGAGACGCCGGGGCAGGGAACGGAACGGGTGGCAGATGGTCCACCAACGGGAGTTAAAGAGGCAGGTAGCTTCAGCACGGATTCAGCGGACTTGTGTTGGGAGCAAGGTTTCCCGGTCGACAATAATTTGTGAGCGCTGAGAGTAAGGTGGGTCAGTGCGTTATTCTACCACAACGAATCAAGTAAGGGTTGCTGCCATTCTCTTCACCGGCATAATCATGCAATCCGCCACAAAAAAGACCGAATTTCGCAAATGCACGTCCTAGTCATCTCTCGCAGTCGCGGGGCCGGGGTGGCATAGTGGCTTCGTTACCCCTCTTCGGATCGGATAACATGGATTAACGTGGGTTCAATCCCCATGGCGGGAAGCCGCCTTCCGTGTCCAATCTGACGCGGTGGAGAGGATCCTTAAACACCCACGCCAATACTCCCTGTAATTGGGCAAGTGTGCCTGTTGGGAGTGACCCCAATAAAATAAAAATAAATAAAGTAAAACCAACGTATACAGTATATAATGTGTAAATATAACTACACTCGCCGCCTCAAGACCGATGCAATGGGATTAAGAGATTCACCGCTCGAAACATAAAGTTTAATCTAACCATAAATGGGAAGAATAGCAAAATTGCCCGGATCGGTGGTTTTCCTGTTATGATCGGCGCTTATGCCCCTCGCTGCGAGAGCAAATACCATTTGATGCCTTGAACACCCCAATCGAGTCCAGCACGGAACAACTGCTGGCTTTCAAGGTAAAAGCAGTCAAGGCTTTATTTATTAATGACTTCAGGAGGTATAAAAGTTTCGAGGCCAGGCCAAGAGCAGATTCCGTTAAAAATACTGAACGAATTCCGTGAAAAGATAAGCATGAGGCAAACGACACGACCGACCGGGTGTCTACAACACCTCAACAAGAGCCACGCCCCACTGACCCCGAAATCCCGGTCGCACCAGACCTGAGGGCCGCCCCCGGCAGGAGAGGTGCCGAGCCTCACCACGGGAGCGCTGTGCTGCTTGACGAGGCGGGCGAACTCGGCGGCGCAGGTGACGGCGGCGCCGCCTACCGACAGCACGCGGTCGCCCACGTGCAGGGCGCAGGAGAGCGCCGGCTGCTCCTTCCACCGCCAGCCACAGAGCCTGCCGGAGGGCTCCGTCACACCGCCGCACCACACAGACGGCTGCTGCTTCCATCGCCAGCCACAGAGCCTGCCGGAGGGCTCCGTCACACTGCACACCACACAGACGGCTGCTCCTTTCATCGCCAGCCACAGAGCCTGCCGGAGGGCTCCGTCACACTGCAGCACCACACAGACGGCTGCTGCTTCCAGCGCCAGCCACAGAGCCTGACGGAGGGATCTGAGAAACCACGGCGTAAATTTTGGAATATCTAGCCAAATGCGTAAGTTTTCCACCCCAGGAAACATAAGGTAAAGATGCGGACAGAGCAGAGTGGCAGCATTGCCATCAAAACATTTAGGGTGAACCAGTTGAAGTCCTCCACGATTCCCCTAGACTTCTGGGTATTAAGTGTGCAAAAATCCGTAACGTAAGATGAACTTTTAAATCGAGGGTAATTTCCTACAGTGTTAAAGATTTATGAAAATAATATTTGATTCAGGAATGGTTCTGTGGAAAGTGGCAGAATTGTCAAGGAAAAATACAACATGTATAGGCAGAGTGAAATTACTTCATATTTACGATAATGCGTAAAAAATTCCGCGGGTATCTTACGCTGTGTAATTTTTTTGTATGGCGCACGGCGGAAAATTCTTAATTGTTTGAAATCCCACTGCGTAAGAATTCGTGCCCTACCCAAGTATCATTTTCCCCTGACGGAACTCTCCAGGTGAGACCAACGGAAATCTGCCCATGGTGCTGACGAATCTCTCCAGGTGAGACCAACGGAACTCTCCAGGTGAGACCAACGGAACTCTGCCCATTGTACTGACGAATCTCTCCAGGTGAGACTAACGGAACTCTCCAGGTGAGACCAACGGAACCTGCCCATGGTACTGACGAATCTCTCCAGGTGAGACCAACGGAACCTCCAGGTGAGACCAACGGAACCTGCCCATGGTACTGACGAATCTCTCCAGGTGAGACTAACGGAACTCTCCAGGTGAGACCAACGGAACTCGCCCATGGTACTGACGAATCTCTCCAGGTGAGACCAGCGGAACTCTCCAGGTGAGACCAACGGAACTCTGCCCATGGTACTGACGAATCTCTCCAGGTGAGACCAACGGAACTCTCCAGGTGAGACCAACGGAACTCTCCAGGTGAGACCAACGGAACTCTCCAGGTGAGACCAACGGAACTCTCCAGGTGAGACCAACGGAACTCTCCAGGTGAGACCAACGGAACTCTCCAGGTGAGACTAACGGAACTCTCCAGGTGAGACCAACGGAACTCTGCCCATGGTACTGACGAATCTCTCCAGGTGAGACCAACGGAACTCTCCAGGTGAGACCAACGGAACTCTGCCCATGGTACTGACGAATCTCTCCAGGTGAGACCAACGGAACTCTCCAGGTGAGACCAACGGAACTCTCCAGGTGAGACCAGCGGAACTCTCCAGGTGAGACCAACGGAACTCTCCAGGTGAGACCAACGGAACTCCCAGGTGAGACCAACGAAATCTCCAGGTGAGACCAACGGAACTCTCCAGGTGAGACCAACGGAACTCTCCTGGTGAGACAAGGGGAAATAAAAGTTGATTTGCGCCGAGAAACCACAGCGTAAAATTTGGAAGCTCCGGCCATATGCGTAAGTTTTCCACTCCGGAATACATAACGCAAAGATGCGTATAGAGCAGAGTGGCGGCATCGTCAGGGCGAACCAGTCGAAGTCCTCTGCGTTTACCCTCGACTTTTGGGTATGAAGTGTGCAAAAATCCGTAACGTAAGATGGGACTACTTTGAAATCGTGGGTAACTTCCAACAGTGTGAAGGATCAATAAAAATGTTGTTTTATTCCGGATGGTTCTGTGGCAAGTGTTGCAGAATCATCAAGGAAAAATAAAACATCTATAAGCAAAGTGTATTTACTTGATATTTACGAAAATACATAGATTCCACGGGTTTCTTACGCTGCGTAAACTTTCTAGATTGGTGCACAGCGGAAAATTGTTAATTGTCCGAAAGCCCACTGCGTAAGAATTCGTGTTTTACCCAAGTATTATTTTCCCCTGCCCCACGTTGGTCAGATACCGCGGGTACCCCACGTTGGTTAGATACGCGGGTACCCCACGTTGGCCAGGTACCGCGGGTACCCCACGTTGGTCAGGTACCGCGGGTACCCCACGTTGGTCAGGTACCGCGGGTACTCACCAGACGGCGCCGAATCCGTCAGCCAGCGCCAGAGCGGCGGCGGCGGTTCGCCGCGGCAGCAGCATGCGGACGCCGGCGCGGTGAGCGATCTCCCGCCGCAGGGCCATCACCTGGTGCTCCCGCAGACTCAGCTGACGGCCGCCCTCCTGTCGGCGGCGGGCACCGGCGTCAGCGGCACGGCAGAGGGGCCACTTACCACACAGAGAGCGGGCTCAGGGGCCGCACGGCGCAGCAGTCTGAAACTTTTTCAGTGCTGACAGTGCAGCAGATTCCGATGCTCACCAATACCGGCTGACTAAGCGTCAATTTTAGCAGAGAATAGGCTGCAACAGGCTTGCAACCATAAGAGATCATCCACAAATTACGGAGTGCACATTTTTGTGTTCTTCTACTCCCATCCCCCATGTGACACTTTTTGAGCCCATGCGTAATGTTTAGTACCATTGTGGCTGGTACGTTTTACCCTTTCCACGTGAAACTGACACTGTCTCTTCATTGTTCGACCCTGCACTGACCCTGGCGGCGGCGGCGGCGCGGCGGTCGCCGGTGCTGGCGGCGGCGGCAGGAGGCGGCCCGGCGCGACTGTCCAGGCTGGTGTCGCTGGTCTGCCGCTGCAGCGCCGGCCGCGGCACCGGCCTCTGCTGCGGCACGCTGCTGTGAGAACGCTGCACCGTGGCGTGTCGCGTACGCCGGGAAAAACTGCCGCGCGCCGGCCGCCGGCGCCGTCGGACTGCTGGCCTCCGAGAGCCGCTCGTACACGCTGGCGTTGGCGGCGGCGCGGGCGGCGCGGCCGGCGGCCGGTCCGAACAGCTGCCGGTCTGGCCGCCACTCAGACAAGGTCTCCTGCTGCTGAGCTGCCGGCAGCCGCACCGGCGGCGGTCCGGCCCGGCGGGCTGACGCCGAGCTGACGGGAGCAGCTGCTGCCGGCGGTACCGGCGGTACCGCCGGTCGCGGCACCACCGGCGGAGGCGGCGGCGCAGGCGCGCCATCGGCGGCACCGCCAGCCACAGCCGAGTCCGGCACAGTCAGCAGCAGGGCCTCCCCCACACTGATGACGGTCACGTGCCGGGACTCGGTCTGGTCCGCAGCCTCGGCGGCGGCGGGTGCAGTCTCGGCGGCGGCGGCCGGTGCCGGCTGTACCGGCGGGGACGGGGTGGCGGCCGCAGCCGGGCCCGGGTCGTCGAACGTCTCCCAGTGGGCCGGCGGCGATGCGGGAGGGGTGACGGGTGCGGCTCGGACAGTGATGGGTACGGACGGCGCGGTCCGCCGCGGCGGCGCCGTCTCCGCCGCGCCCGGCGGAACCGCAGCCGCGGCACCGGCTGCTGCTGCCGCCGCTGCGGGGTCCTCAGAGGGCGTGTCCTCGGCGGCTGCGGCCGCCCTGGGCTGACTCCGGCCCGCCGGCTGGGCCGGCGCTGAAAACACACCGCGGGTCATCGACGAACCACTCGCTACCGTCCAGTTACATTGCACTCCAAATCTATGCACCATGGCGAGTCGACTAGTGATGCTTCAGGGCTATTCCATTTTGCTGTGGATGCTTCAGAGCGCACTGACCGCGGTAGTCCTGTGCTGTCCAGATGGACGGAGACCGGGAGCCTAGGCTGGGGTAAACGCCGAATCTGAATCGGAGTGAATTCAAGCTAGAGGTTTTGCTTCTGCCAGACTTGGTGTCACAGCGCCCAACGCATCTAGGAGGAAAAACTTGGACTGGTATAGGGGGTTATATTATAGAATGACCGAAAAAGGCCTTCTCATGTTGGAATATATAAAGTTTTAGTACAATGCAACAATGTTGACCCTTATCAATGTTTTTGAACGTCCGACGTAATGTTTGGTTTTCAGAAAAAAATCTTAAAGCCAAAATGCATGACCCAATTTGTGCGCTCCTATGAGAGTTCAGGCAGATCCAGTTGGTCCGGGCCAGGATGGACAGAAGCAAGAAGCAAATCTCGACCTTCTTCTATATGCTTTTACTGCGGGTCACAGGTCCCGCTTTCTACCATTACCATAGCGCCCGCACTGCAGCCAACTGTCCAAAGACGGGACAACATAATGGACAGTGCAAGGCGTGACAAACGCAATAAAGCACACAGCGTGCAGAACTTGTTATCTGAGATAATCTTTCCACGATCAGCAAGCCGTGCCAAACAGGAAATTCCACGCCACGGGCGCACCAGCCAACCGCTGTTCCATACAAAACCACTCCCGGAAGAACACGGTGGACAGATTTTGTCTAGCACCACTGTAATATCTGTATAAAGTTAGTGAATGCTGACAAAACGCGGGGATATCGGACGTCCTTAAAACATACACAGATGTTCTCTGTTCTACACAAGGTTATCAAGACGATGACACTACAGCTTTTGAGAAATATCGTTAAAGGAGGAAAATATGGCAGAACTTGAATTTATCAAATATCAGCTTAAACGACAAATGTGTGAGTTTATACAGTTTGAGCCCTGGAGCTGTGAGTATTGCAGGCTTCTGCCAAGTAGAATGAAAATACAGCCCTACACAGTGAAATGTGAAAAGCATGGACAGAGAAGCTTTTAACGCCGGTACTTTTCCGTGCGAAGTCACACTAAATATCAATGAGACATTATGCTTGACAGAACAGTATGTACAATACAGTGATGCTGGCAACAGGCGATGCTCACCGGAGCCCTGCGGTGCAGCAGCGGGCGCGGCTGTGGCAGGCGGCGGCGGCGGCGGCGGCGGCGGCAGCGGTGAGTTGGGGTCCCTCTGCAGACCGAACTGGGCCGCCGGCCGCGGCGCCTTGGTGTACAGGTTGGACTTGGACTCCAGCACCTTCAGCTCGTGCAGCTGGTTGCGCAGGGTAGTGATCCAGTCGTGGATCACCTCGCTGCGGGAGGAGAGAGAGCGGGCGCCTGGATCAGCTCCCGCGGCACAGCGCGGGCACAGGCGGCGACCCGTTATTCAGACGCTGCAGCTTCCCTGTGTTTGCGGGCTGGCAGTGCAGCCACTTCGCCGCAGCAGCGACACACTTTTTGCAGCTATTTTTACATCCCGTGTCGACACGAGAGATCGAGTCCGGGGATTATAACTCACGCCAGGGCGGTGCCATGGACGTCCACCGCCCCAGACTGCGCCGGTGCAGTCTGAGGGTCAGTGGTGCACTGCAACATGTAAACACCGGAGGCTAAGAAATAATGCCATTCAATGCGTCTTTTCAGGCGTTTGAAAATGGTTCACGCTTTATTTGTATCGTTAACAGAATTTATAAATGGCTTGTCGATTCTTTATAGATCTATAGATGGGTTACAAATGCGAGCAAAACGCATTATTACAGGAGGTGCAATATTATAACGTTGGCCGTACTTCACGTAATGCGCACAAGTCCCAAAATGTCGCTTCTCTTCCTGCCATCAGATCATTGACCACTGAAGGTCCGACATGAGAAGGACTGGGACAACGTGAGAAAGCATCCCTCTCTTCGGGTTTGTGCGACATTAAAATACATCATCGATGGCCAGCAAAATGATCGGGGGAGTTGTAATGAAACATATGGGTATATATTTTTTCAGATTGATCAATGTCATATACAGGTATTGTCGATATTCCTTTTTCAAGAAATCATTTTGACTGGACCAGGTGATTCAACGCAACTTTACGTCATAACGTAGTATTCGGATACGAAGCTCCATAAGTGTTTTGAAATCCGCATTTCTTACAGTTGGATTGGTGAAAGAGAACGACAAACCACATTCAACCACAAAAAGCAAATCAACATCAAGCATAAGGAGCGGCGGGCGCTGGCCGGCACGGTCCTCCGGCGGCAGAGAGCGACTTCCACAGCGGCCTACCGTCTGGAGGAGGAGAACTTGACGACATCCTGCCGCAGCGTGATGACGAACTCGGTCTCGGCGTCCAGCGTGGGCCGGATGCTGGCCGACACGTGGTAGCACTCGGTGAGCGGGTAGGCGAAGTCGGGCTGGTGGCCGGTGGCCAGCTGCCGCGAGCCGTACTGCTCCAGGAACGGCGCCTGCTCGTCGTGCACGCAGAACACCATCCACACCTTCTCCACGCGCGGGTTCTGCCGCCACAGGAGCACCGTCACCCTCACCACCGGCGGCGGCGGCTCTCAGTACACGCTCAGCTCAGCTGCCCGTCTCTCAGCCATGCCCCGCCATATCAACACATAACAGTCCACAACACGTGCAAGGGCGTCATCACGACGTCCTTATTACAGGGTTGACCCGGTAAACGGAACATTATGCCCGAAGGTCAGTTTATCTGGTTAGACAGAGGGCGGCCTAAAGCTTGTGTGAAGAGGGGCCATTCTTCCGATTCGGTGAATAAAAAATATTGTATAGGCATGCAACCGCCCACAAATCTCACCTTGAAAGTTTTCTTTTTGTCATCTGAGGTGATTTTCTTCAACCAGCCAGCTCTGTAAACCTCGCGCATGCCGGCCATGTCCACATACTTAGTCCAAGCAGCTGAAAACTGAGAACCGTTACAAATGATTTATCCACAGAACAACTGCGCTACCTTTTAAGAGCAACACATTATTCCTAGCCAACAAGGAGAGGAGATACGAAAATCATGAGCAATGGGCTGCCTGCAATAGATTCCGCATCACACCCTAAAACTAAAGTCTCTTTATGAATATGCCATCCAATGCTATGTTTCAATTTTACGACCCAACCACTTCTGATCTTGTGGAAAATCGGCAGCCCCTAGCCTCTTTCACCCCTTTTGTTTAGTAATAAAAGTGGTTGAAACTCATTGATCAGTCCAAAACAAAATTCAAATGGTGTACAAGTTCTTAAAATACTTGCTCCTTTACCTTGTTGTATGTTTCTTCTGAATTCCAGGTCAAGGTTGTCGCAGGAAATGTCTCTATGTTAACTGAACTCACTCACCAAAAAAACAGTTGCAGCTTATACTAGGAATTTCTCAAATCTTCCCCAAAATTATCCGAAGGCTACTTTGTATCAGGACAACACATGAGTTTGGAGTATATATCACCTGTTAGTGACTATTCAGTGTTAACATGGCAGCTAAAGTGAAGCAAACAAATTAGAATATATTGATAATGGTTTCCCCTACACATTTAGCATCGTGCAGCTGAAATAGTGCGTGAAAAAATAATTTGCCATTACAAACTGTGCAGGAGTTCCTACAGAAAATATTTTGTTTCAATTCATCAATTGAAAAATTGTGACACAATTGAGCCCCTAAAAAGTACACAACACAAAACAGCACTTGGGAGGAAACTGGAGGAGGCCCCAGTGGTGCGAGGACCCGCCTCGGTGGGCCTCCGAGCCACCTTAGCCCTGGTGGGATTTTTTTCAAACACCCCCTCAAACTCGGCTCCTATGCAGGATAGCGAAAAATACAAACGCTGGTGGATAGCCCATACAAATTCATAAAGGAACTACATCCAGCTCATTCTTTAACATGTTAACTGGGGGGGGGCATGTGCCCCACCCCTCCCGTCGGCCAAGATACCCCCAGTGGCCGGAAATTGACCCCCCCGAGTGAAATAGACAGGAGATGACTTAAAATTGAACAAATGAAACTCACCTAACGAAAAGAAGATGGAACAACATCCGATAATAACAGTTTTGTTCTATTGCTGGTCCCAAATTGGCAATCCACAAACATGGCGTTCAAAAATTTACACCTGTTGCTGTCTACCCCATCATGCAAAACACGAAATAAAGCCCGTAGTTACGAGAAATCAAAATCAGCCTCAGCATTACCTAACTAATCACAACGCTGGAGATGAACGATGGCCTAAAACCAATCAACCATCGTGCTCTATTCGACCGGAAGTCCACGCCCCCAGCCAATACCGTGGGATTGCACGATGCTCTCATTTCATACGCGGCCAGTCGCCAGCGCTCAGAGCTCGTTCGTGGATTGAACGGGACACGGTGTAGTCAAAGAGTGTACAACTGGTTGCTAGTATGGCAGTGTAAAGTGCTAAGCCTATTTATTTATTATTGTGGTGGAAGCATACATAACATTTATAGTGAGATTGCTACATCATTTTTTTCAGTTAAGTGGATAAGCTATTAGCTGGCTTTTTTCATCGATTCCTTGATGTTGAAAATTGGGAGAGATGATATATTCTGCAACAGCCTTTCGTCAGAATCATTAAATTGGCTCCCAATAAACCCTTCCAACAGGGAAAGAGTTGACGACGCCATACGGCCCAGAAATGTGGTGCATCGATCAGCCCCAACGATCATTAACTGGTTTTTGCACCACATTCCCTAGCTGATTTTAACAGCAACAGCCAGACATCACAGAAAGTATGTACATACATAAAACTTGTCTCTTTTTAGGTTATAAACCACATGTGTTCGATACTTTAGGATTTTAATTACCTTGTCACACCCATGAACAAAAAAAGAGAACAATCTAATAATAAGACATTTGGAATACATTTGCGAAGGCATTTGATAACGGCAAACAGCAGACTGGCGGCAAAATGACCTTTCAAATCGTAGGCGTCTAGGATATGGGAGTGATAAAATAGCAGAGGTCAATTTTGGTAATGAGTGAAGGTCGCCCGAGGTCGGTATGAATTTGTAATGCTCAAAAATATTTGAAGAACCATGAACCTGTCAAGCCTTGGAATGGATTCGGCAACGACATATTTGCGTACTTTTCTTTTATATGTCATTTAAGGTCAAATTTGGTCAATTAGTTAGGTTGCAAGGGTCGTTTCAGATCCAAGGCACAAATAATGGTACAAAATCTCCATCAGCTCCCATTTGACATCCATATTAGCCGTGTTGAAGCGAATCCGCACGAAACATACTTCCAATGAGCGTTTTGCCCTAGATGATGACCTCTTTGACCTGTTACTTAATTTGAGTTACAAAGAAAATCACCCACCACTGGTTCGCTTATGATTTACGGACCAAAGTTCGTATGGCTAAAGTACGTATAGATAAACCTCGTACGCAAAAGTTCGTAAGCAAATGTACGTAGGGTATAAAACTCGTATGAGAAAAGCACGTACGCCAAAGTTCGTAAGCAAATGTACGGAGGGTATTAAACTCGTATGCCAAAAGTACGTACGCAAAACCACAAAGTTCGTAAGCAAATTCACGTAGGGTATAAAACTCGTATGCCAAATGCACGTACGCAACAGTACGCATGTAAAGATACGTAAACAAATGTACATACATAATAAATGCATAGGCTGGGGTATATTCGAGACAGGTAATTGTGGGGGAGGCTTAAGCCCCCTAGACCACCTGAAATGTGACAAGAGACAGGGGCGTCGGACCACAGACAGGGGGGGGGGCTGGGGCTCGTGATGAAGCCCTATGTTTACTCAAACGACATCTTCAATAGCATTTCCAGCCAAAAGGGGGGGCTGTCCGAGTAGGCCCCCTCCCGCCACTTTCCGAGAGCGGGAGGGTCATAACCCCCCAGGCCCCCGGTGGCGACGCCCCTGGTCAGTGGCCATAGATATCCGACACTGCGCTCAAGCTATTTGAAAGCCTGGCGAGATGTGGGCAGGTGATTGATTACCTCTGTACTTGATGCCGTGTAATTTTCCAGGCAATTTTTTCATGACGAATATTTTACCTCTAGGAGCTTTACTCATACGAATTTGTGTCATTACGAAACATGTTATCCCTACGGACATTTTGCTCCTGCATACTTTACCCCGTACGAACTTTTTCATCCGAACTTTTTACACTACAAACATTTTACCCCTACATACTTTAAACCGTACGAAATTTTTCCATACGAAATTTTTACATTACGAACATTTTACCCCTACATACTTTAACCCGTACAAAATTTTTCTATACGAACTTTTTCATTACGATTATTATCCACGTACGTTCTTTATCTATACATACTTTAGCCATACATAATTTTGCATACATACTTTAAGCATACAAACTTCTTCCTTACATACTTTGGTCCGCAAACCTTCACTTATACCCTAAGGATCATGAGGTGCAAAACCCAAAAAATTGAAAATAGGCATTTTCCAAAATATCTCCATTTAAAAAAAAACATGTCACAATGTCACAAAGGTCAAAAACCTGACTTGAGGTCAAAGTTTTTACTTTGCTAATATGGCCCATTGTATGCTCTATTCAGTGATATCTTTTTCAATTAATTTCGATCAGTCACTTTTAAGATAAACGATTATTTCTGTTTTAACGTTTGCACTGAACTCGAGATTTTCCAGTGTCCAAAGTAGGACACTTCCGACGAGATCTCATCGGTGCGAGTGTCCTTGGAGACGGGAGCGAAAGGTGCAAATTTTATTAACTTGGTGCGAATCTGCCAGACTAGTGTGAGGGAGGTGACACTGAAAACCAAACAAATAATGGATGAATGGTTATAAAAACACATGAGGGGGCCTTATAAAACTAAGTAACTAATAATGGAGGCAGAATTACATAGTGTGGGTAGGGATGGGTGGGTTCTTCTCCCTGGTATATTGTGGATTGCTGCGAATTTTAGGCAGCTGGCGGTGCAAAAATTTTAGAAGGCCGGTGCGACTCGTCTGACTCATCGACTCGTCATACTTTGCAGACTGGGAGATTTTGATGACCTCTGTCTGGTGACCTCTTTGACCTTGGGATCTGAAAATGGGCCCAAGTTTTTCTTTATATAGCATAGAATAAGAAACCTTGGGTACAAAATTTGGTGGAAATCTAAGTTCTAAGATCTTATGGTATCACCATTCTTCTCAATTCATTCATTGAAGTTTACCATCTTAATTTAAGATCAGATGGTGAACTCGCCCAAACAATTTGACCTGGAATGACCCACAGGCTACACTGCAGCTTTTTCCACATTTTGATCACACTTTTACACTTTCTACTCACAAGAATGAAGTTCAAGCCATTGAAATCGAATGGTGGGCTACACTGTGCATACAAAGTAAAAAGTGAAAAAGTAAAGATGCGAAAAGAGTAGTTAAAAAGTGGAAAAGCATTGGTAAAAATTAAAAAATGGAAAAGTAAAATGGTAAAAAAAACAGTGAAAAAGGTGAAGGGAAAATTTAGATATTTGAGCTTCACCATGAATATTTCACTTTTGAATAATCTTTGCAAACTTGCATGACTGTGGCAGATGTTGGCAAGAGTTTTAATAATAAAAATAGTGTTGAATTTAGTTGATATTCTGGTTCCTGCTGTTGCTGGGTAGGTATTTATCTGATAGGTAGCTCATTTTTTCCAAGTTAATTGTGAAACACTTATTATGAGGATTTATGGGGATTATATCAGACTTCCATGTCATAAGTCAATCTGCTTGAATGCCCTTGACCCCAAACCTTCAAAAAATATTGTCTTGGAGTCTGGTATCTCTCCTGGGCCCTGATCGGCATCTAAGAATATTCTTAGGCTTAGACGCTCATAATCGGCGCATGAACAGTGGCGTCATCAGTGTAACACCAGTCTTAGCACCAGGTGGCAGGCAAGTCGATTTGTTGGTTCATATTCTTAGCACTAGAGGGCAGTTGGCCGCCCGTGTAGTGTTTGCGTTCTTCTACCTTTAGGCGGTGAGTAAAAGGTACATACTTCGTTATCCACGACTGAGAACCACTCACACCAGATTGCCGCACCCAAAACGCAACTTGCTCTAATCATTCCATGTCCCAGATATGCCGATATTTTAGTCTGCGCGCAGTCACTATTTTCTGTCTTAGCTGACAAGTAAGACAGTCTTAGTGCTGACGTCATACTTTCGTGACGTCATGTGCGAGCTAAAGCCAGTCTTACCGCTAGGTGGCTAGCTGGGTGGCGTGAGACGTACTGCGCATGCTCTGTCTTAGCTAAGACAGTCTTAGCTAAGAATCTTAGTTGCCGATCAGGGCCCTGGTCTTTTGTCTTTCCTTGTATCCCTCCCTCCACTTCCATTAAATGCCTTAAAAACTCATCAAAACAGACTTAAAGCCCATCAAAAATAATCTCCATCTGTAAGATTCAAACCCGAGTTTCCAGCATGGAAGGCAAAGACTGTAACAACTACACCACCATAACTGTAAGCTATGTGACAACTGTTAAGACTTTGGAGAGCAAGTTTTTGATATGACATTTATGGTACTAAGGAGGGGTTTTACACAAAGAAAACTAAAAAATTGATACAAAATTCAATTTCCTTTCATTTGAACTATATATCATTGGCCAGCAACATATTAGTCTACATGTAAATGTTTATTCAAAATAGCCAGTTTACATTATCTTTCAACAGAGCTCTGAGATGTGCACTCCAGTGACATCATCAGAATCTGTAAGCTGCCCTAAATAACATACTTTCTCTCAAAGTTCTTGCAGTAATCTCAAACACCAGAAGCAAGCTGCAAGACTTGAAAAAGGTAAGCAATAAGCAGAAAGTGAAAAAGTAAAAAAAAACACAAAGTGCAACAGTAAAAAGGCAAAAAAGTAGTTAAAAATTGAAAAGAATATGATAAGAAAGAAACAGTGATAAAGCAGTAGGTGTGCAGCATAACTTGATTTTGAGCATTCTACATTCAAGTTTTCTTCCTTCAAGCAGTGAAATTTTTCCCAAAAAATCTAGGAAGAAGAGTGCCACTTCCTGAACTATTGATGTTCTCCAGTCTGCAAAGTATAGCAGCAGGCCAGAAAAGTGGCACCAGCCATCTAAAATTATTGCACTGCCAGCCACCAAAAATTCACACCAATCTGCCATATACCAGGGAGAAAAACATAACCATTCCTACCCACATGATACAATGCTACCTCTCTTATTAGTTAGTTAGTTAGTTGAGGGTTTATAAGGCCCCCTCCTGTGTCTTTATAACCATAAGGCCATTATTTGTTTGGTTTTCAGTGTCTCCTTCCTCACACCAGTCCCACAAATTCACACCAGGCTGATAAAATTTGCACCACTCACTCCTGTTTCCAAGGGCACTCACACCGATGAGGTCTCGTTATGTCATACTTTGCACACTGGTATGTTCTATGTCCATGATGGTAGCTAAATTGGCATAACTTATCAATAAATCCCCTTTAATTAGCAAAGAACTGTGAAATTTCATCAACTGATAAGTTTTGCAGCAAACAGTTTTTAATTCATTTGAGCCCTAGAAAATACAGCAAAGCCAAGCAGTTGACTTTATACCGCGTGCGTGTCCGTGCTCATCGTTAGCGTCCCCCTCCATACTCATCTCTCCTTAACCCCGGTACCATGGTCCTCTACATCTCAATTCTCTCCTATTGTTGTGGCATATATTTTCTCTTTGTGTATGAATGCGTGCGTGAATATATGTTATGGCTCTCAAGCTTTAAAACAAGGAAATGCTGCCAATAAATGTGTTTACATTTTTGGATGGTGGTCCCATCTTAGGCACCAGCAGTCCTAAGTATGGGTGATTGTTCCTAATATTGGAAACAAAGCTATCATTGCAAACTCTGACCACAGGTTCCCCCACCGGGTTGCATTATCTATTTACTTTCTAATCCCTATCAGTGATAGGGATCACACACATCTCCGCCACAACCTTACCAATACTGATATACTCCCAATGAAAATAATTGTTCTAACGAAACAAAAAAACAGGATATATCTGTTTAACATTGCATTATATAAAATTTATTTTAGTTAAAAACAACCCACCACCACCACCCAGCGAACACCCGGACGGAAAAGATAAAGACGAAGCAGCCGAAGCAACAAGAAATACAAATAATGGTCTATTATTTCCATGTTTACATTTCCAACGATCTGGCAGCCACTCAGTTTCATTTTGTTTTTCTTTGCATTTTTTGGCTGCCAAATGTTGACTACAACAAATCAAATGAGTAAACTCCAAAACACAGGGTTCTTCTGCCCATTTACTTGCGCGAGAACAAAACCACTTTAGCACCAAGATATTTGAGCAAAATGAGCCTATAATCTAGAGTAACATATTACTCTAAAAACACCAAAGCATATTTCTATTCTTTTGTTCATTTCAATGCCTTAGAGGTTCATATTCGTTTCGCACGTCTCTACTAACCGTGCACTGCGCTCAGCAGCGGCGGAAACTTTTCCCGATCGTGGTGCATGCTTCATGGGCCCACAAAGAATGTAACTGACCCTGGACCATTGTTTCCTTTGCCCTGCTTGTTTGGAAGTTCTCAAGGCATACGGAACAGAAGACATGTCTTAGCTTCTTTCTCATCACTGCTTCAGTGGTGGATCTAGCCGGTCGGTTTGGGAGGGGCAAACCAGTCAAAAGTCGAAAAGCAAAAAAAAACGTTACGCAGTGAAAGCTATTCTACAATATCACTTGCCAGCAGAATTTTTGGCATTTCAGGCGAAAAGCAAAAAAAACGTTTTTAACGTACGTCACGTGGTGAAAAAGATTGGCTCGAGATCCTTTTTCCAGTCCAAGGCCTAATATTTACGCTGAACTTAACTGGTTTTGCTTGGAGTTGAGAGTTGAAGCACCAAAATCTTGCTTATAACGAAAAATGGAGTCAGGGGAAAAATGAGGTCGATCACTTGGGGGAGGGGGAGGGGGACAAAAACATAGGTTTGTCCCGAGCTTTTCTGTTAGGGGCAAATACCCGCCCCCCTAAGATCTCGAGAACCGCGCTAGGTAGCGAAAAACGGTAAACGGCGTTGGATAGCCCCTCCACTTCTCCATCGAAAATATCTAAACCATTTTTTGTCAGGTCACATTCAAGGTCACTAGAGCATAGGCGGATCCAGGGGGGGCAAAGGGGGCACGTGCCCCCTGCATCAACCCTCGGCGCTCCCTGAAATGGTAACGGCGCCCCCCTGCGAAAGGTCAATGGCGCCCCCCTTAAATGTCGCTTCCCACCCCCCAGGATGCGAAAATCGGCGCCCACCGATAGGATTTGGCACCCACCTAATAGGTTTTACCGGTCAAAAGTGGCGCCCCCTAGTCTGGATGGCGCCCCCCTGGAAAGGTGCCCCCCCGATCGACAATCTTGGATCCGCGTATGCACTAGAGGTTAAAACATGCCGTCATAGGGATAACATGTAAATGAAGTTTTTCGGCCATTTCATCTAAACTAGTAAAGATAGAGCAAAAATATTTGAACTATACGAATGGTATATAATATGACCTTGGTAGGTCAAATCAAGGATTTGACCTGACCTGAGGTCAGGTCACGTTCAAAGTGGGTAAAATGCATATCATTAGAACCGCAAAGACAAGGCAAGTCTAATGCAGCTAAAATAAACACTCTATCGCTATCCATTACTGAGTTGTTAAGTTAAAGCCATTTTTCGCATGTATTTCCAATGGAGAGGTCATGGCTCGTACCTGACCTTAACATATGCCCCGCTGGGGGGGCAAAATTTGCCCCCTTCTGGTTTTCCCCAGATAGCTCAAAAACGAAGCGACGCAGAACAACGAAACTTACGTTCCTTTATGCCGAATCAATTCTACACATCTGACCAATTTTTGAGTTAAGGTCATTTCAGGTCAAGGAGATATTCAGGGTCAAGTGACCCGACCTCAACCTAAAATTACGAGTTTGAAGCAGCGCCCAGGGAACATTAGCTAACCAATCAGTTTGAAACTTCCGCAATATGATAAGGTCATTAGGGTCTACAAATCTGCTATCTCGGAATTTTGATATTGTTGACCTAAGGTGAGTCAGTTTTTTGGTCACCCCATTATAAGCCTATGGTGAAAAATAGAATGGGCTCGTTTTCAGTAAATACTGAATAGATAAAGCTGAAAATCCTCAAACCGTCTATTCTTACCACGATCTTGATCATAAAGTTGGGTTTTTGAGCATCTGACCTCTCAAAGGTCATATCAGGTCACAAGAGCAGAGAGTGATTGTTTTGCCAATACCTTCTCACTGAATTGAGATAAATCTCCCATTGTGCTTGCATTGTGCTTATATTGTCACGGGGAGTCCATTGATATGCAACACGACCATACCAGGTCACTTTGTGACCTTGACCTAGCTCGAGGTCAGGCCATTTTGACCATTTGACCTAGCAAGGTCATATTATACATCATTTGATTTGCTGCGATGAGAGGAATCCAATGATGCATAAAAATTTGCTCTAGCTCTCCTGAGGGCAGATCTAGAGAGGGAAACGTACACTGCTCTGTTGTAAGCCTGTGGAGCCTTCTTTGACCTATGCTGACCTCAATATTGACCTGACATAAAAATTATCCGTATAAAATCTCTTCGCCTCTTCAAGAGCTTTCGAACGCCGCCCGTAATTTTTAGTTAGCTTTGGTAGGGAACGAGATACGGAGGGCGGGGGCGAAAAACGCCCCCCCAGCGGGGCGCGTCATGCAAGGGACCCCAGCAGGGCGTGTTAAGTCATCGATATAAAAAATACCGGAACATATTTCAGAGAACTCGGTGGGGCCATTAGTGATATGAGTTTCGATGGGATAAGTTCACTCTGTTCCGACTTATGCTATCTTAACCCGCGCCCCACCGGGGGTCCGGCGCCACCTTCGCCCCACCGGGGGGCTATCGATGGCCCCCCTCTAACTCCGAAAATATGGGCGTTAGCGCAAATCTGCAAAGTGCACTAGAAAGCTCGCGTGAATTCCATAAGAAATTACTTCACATGTGTTAGTGCTCAGGTCAATGGTTTGACCTTCAGAGGTTAAATTAGGTCAAGATCGGCTATTTTCACTCAAATATGCAATGCTTAAGCAAACTGGGCATAACTCTTATGCCATTAGAGCTATTGAGGTCTGGTAAAATACATTTGATAGGAAATTGCCAGTACTTTTTCCGCTATGTGCAACGTTAAGATCTCCGCCAGTGGTTTGACCTCCAGAGGTCACCTCGTGACCTAATATGACCTGAGGTCACGAAAGGTCAGAAAGTGACCTTGCCGTATAACAAATGAAAGCCAGTGACAAGACAAACACGATGGTGTTTGTTTCAGCGCTCTAGCTTGTATAGGTCAAAAGTTATTGTCAAAATACTGTTTTTGACCCCTGGTGACCTTATATGACCTTGGAGAGGTGAAAGCGCAAATATGGCCCCTGGAATCCGTGAAAGAGTGTCAAAGAACGCTTTTCTGATCAAACCGAGCATTTTCAATCGTTTTTGTGACTTTTAGATCATAAGGCAGCTTTTCCCCATGCTTTTTCAATGGGAGAGGTCACCTCGTGACCTGACCTCAGGGCACGAAATCGAAAAATCCCGGAAATACACCTTGTAGACCCTGGAGGGGTCATGAAGTGTAGGAAGTTTCAAATCGATCGACTTCGAAATGTAGCTCTTTCAGAGCTCTAAAGTTGAAGTGAGGTGACCTTGGTTGACCTCGTCTGGTGACCTGACCTTGGGTCACCCGGGGTAAAAAATTTCAGGGATGGTGGGAAAATGATGCAGTGAGAGGTAAAGCTCTCAACCGCGGTGCTGCGCGTCATCGTTTTTCTGCTATCCCGGAAAACCTTAGGGGGCCATCGATGGCCCCCGGTGGGGCGAGGGTTAAACTTTTTTTGAGGTCAGGTCAGTTGACCTGTACTGGTGACATGACCTGAAATGATCTAACCTTAAAATTTTGACACAAGGTGTAAAAATGATGAGGGAAAATACGGCGGCGCTACGCGCCGCCGTTTTTATGCTGTTTCCGGAAAACCCGAGGGGGCGGGTGCCAGCCCCTTCCGTCAATGCGCGTGTTATTACCCCTAGCTCTGCCTCATTATTTTGTAGTAGGTACAATATACATTGAGCATGTCAGCTTGCAACATTACTGCTGGGTTGATAAATATGCACAGGGCTGTGAAATCATGAGTAGACACAGCCAAGGCTTTGAACTTAATTTCAGTCAAGATACATTTGTATAAACTTTTGGTTTCTCACGAGCATGGCCATGAGCTTACCTTAGTTTTGTTGCGTTGAGTACGGTGGTCTTATTTTGTTTGAATTGTCACTGTCAGGTCCGTAGCAACACATGCATATGCCGAGGATTTGAACAAATGTTGAGCTCACACGTGTGAGGTTATACACTGGGATGTTCCCAGGGACGGCGGATTTCTGGGGGCAGGTTGTGCAGTTCACATCCCGAAAAATAGAGGGTGTTCAAAAGTATCTTTTTGCACACCCGGTGTTTATTTGGTCCGGGAAGGCACCCCCTCCCCCGGAATTTGCCGGTGCCCCGGCCGGTCAAGATCCGACCTACACACCACCTACTTCAAGAGGTAGGATCCTCCGTGTAAAATAAAATACACTTTAAAATATGAATGAAAGCCCCTTGCATCAAAACCGCCCCATAGAGCGCAAAAGCCCCCCCCAGGAGAGAAAAAGTGCCCCCTATGAATGACATAAGCGACCTTGGACAGAGACGCTCCCTGGACAGCAGAGGCGCCCTGGACAGAGAAAGGCGTCCCCTTCGGCGCACCTGGTTAGCATAGGTGCGCCTAGTTAGCACAGGCGCCCGCTGGATAAAAAGGTGCCCCCACAGAGCAAAGGCAACTCCTCTGGATAGCGTAGGCGCCACCTGGACGTCGAGGCATGGACAGCAAAAGGCACCTCCCCACCCGCCACAGAGCAAAGTCACCCCTGGAGAGCATAGGCGCCCGTTGGATGGAAAGAGGCGCCCCCCCGAGCAAAGGCAACCCCTTGGCAGCAAAAAACATCCCCCAAGAGAAAAGGAGCCTCCTCTGGATATTAAATTGGCGCCTCCTCCGGATAACATGGGTGCCCTTGGATAGCAAAGGCACCCCCTGAACAGCAGAGGCGTCCCCTGGGCTGCGAGAGGTGCCCCAAAGAAGAGAAACGGCATACTGGATAGCGTAGGCACCCTCTGGTTAGAACGGGAGCCCCTGGAGAGCAGAAGCCAGGGACGTAGGAACCGGGGGGCAGGGGAGGCAGCTGCCCCCCAACTTTCATGATTCTTAACCATTAACCCTATGGCGTTGACTGGAAAGAAATGACTTGAAAATTCCACTGCCCCCCCAAATTTGAACATATATGTTCAAATTTGGGGGGCTGGAACTGGAGTTCCAACGCTCCTGCAGGAGCGTTCTGCCATGGCAGAAGCCACCCCCCAGACACGCACAGAGAAAAGGTGCCCTCTCTGGATAGCAAAGGCAGTCCCCCCTGGGGAGGAATGCGCCCCCTCCCAAAAATCTTGGTACCCTCTCAAAAGTGGAATCCGCTGTCCCTGGATGTACCGTTCCTTGTGCTGCTGAGTGCGCCACTGGACTCGTTCCGCTCTGGTGGCCAGCTTGCCAAACAGGGGCAAAACCCTCCAATATTACCCGAGTCTTGCTCCAAGATCTCCCCCGGTTTTACCCCTTTCAAGGCGAAGTTTATGCCCCACCCTAGGAATGCGCCCCCTCCCAAAAATCTTGGTACCCTCTCAAAAGTGGAATCCGCTGTCCCTGGATGTACCGTTCCTTGTGCTGCTGAGTGCGCCACTGGACTCGTTCCGCTCTGGTGGCCAGCTTGCCAAACAGGGGCAAAACCCTCCAATTATTACCCGAGTCTTGCTCCAAGATCTCCCCCCCGGTTTTACCCCTTTCAAGGCGAAGTTTATGCCCCACCCTTGGTGGTATCAGATCATGGTTCTTCACCTCTAGGCACACGCAGTACACCCAGAGTCGGTCTCTACCCCCTGGTCTCTACCAACCGTGGGCACACGGAAAAGCCGAGTAATCAGAGACCATTGGCCGATTTCATCTGGTACATTTGTACAGCCCAACGTAAGCAGGATACCTCAACGTAAGGGTCCAACGGGATCTGCCGAACAGGCACCCGCCCCGCCGTACCGCCTTAGCAGCGAAATCCTCAGCTTTTCCGACAGCACTTCTTCGCTGCTAAATCGGTAAAATTCTAGTACCGGCTGTGAGCACAAATTCCCGCCACGGTAAGGAGTGGGGGCAGGGCGTTGTTGTTTCGTTTTTTGGTTTATATGTCAATGAGGGTTATCGGGTTAATAGTGTAATGTTCTGAAGCTACGTGACCATCAGGTTGGATTTGCAGATACATTATCGGATGTATGAACAAGTAGCCTGAACCCCACGGTACGGAGTTCTGTCCCGGTACAGGCTGGGCTTGCAATTGCTTCTGTGTGGTAGGTGGGTGAGTGCCTCCTTAGCATTATGAAATGCTTGAATATTAAGGATGGTGTGGCGCCTATGGGGGAGGTACAAAAAAGAACTGCTTCCTGAAATGAGATGTCAGTTGTCACCTTAACATCATGGTGTTGACAGGAAAGAAAGTGGTCAAAAAGTCAATCCCTTCTCTCTGAAATCCTAACCAAACATTGCCACCGCAGGTATTGTATCACATACTGTATGTTAAATATTTTTTCATGCATTCACCACTCATCTTAGACATGTATTTTTATTATTGATTAGGGGCTGCCAAAACTTCATATCAACAATGTCAAACACCACATTAAAATGTGACTGCTTAAAGGGAATGTAGCAGCTTGGTCAAATCCTGGAATTTACTGCAATTAGGGATGTTTTTAGCCAAATATCATGGAATTGTCCATGATTTCTCTGAAAAAATGTACTATAAGCTTAATATTTTGATTTTTACAGTGTAGCTCTAGGGGAAAAAATAATTATCTGCCTGTGGATGATGTCATGATCTGCCAGTCTGCAGAATGTGGCAGGTGACTCGATGAGGTGCTTGGGGCAGCCCAAAACCTGCCCCAAATGGAGCAGAAATTTGGTGGCTGGGGCAGACTCCTCGAACATGGGGGGATTTTTTTACAGATACAAGTTTTATCTACTCCATTTTAAACAAAATACCCAGAAATAAAATAAAATTGTATCCAACCTGACAACCACAACATACTCAAGATCTTTTATGTACCAAAGCGATAGAAACTCGTGTACAGTAGCTATCTTGCATTCATGATGCTCAATTTCAAAGATAGTTTTATTCAAAGGTATATTTACAAGCAAAATTTTTCCCCAAGTGATGTCAATTGCCCCTTCTTTTAAGCTGTAGCAATGAATACTTTTAAGAATATTTCAATTGACAACTATTTTCGAATAGAATAATTTTCCCACAGCTTAAGTATTTTTCCCCCTTTGTTTTCTCACATTTGCATGAAAGCATCACAAAATTTGGAATATTTTCACGAGACCCAAGCGAAGAAAGATCCCCTTATGCCTGTTTGATGTCACATCACAGACCAGCATTCATTCTGGGGAGGGGCTGGCATGATTTGCCGGCCTTTGGCGATGAAAACATAGTGAAGGAAATGGAAAAAACTACATACTGGGAAATCTGAATTTGAGCTCTAAAATTGTTTTATGCAGCTAAAATTAAGTTTGGATTACAAATTTAGAAAATAATAATAATTTAGCTTTAAAAGGAGCTCATTTCCTGATTTTCATATTTACTTAAAGGAACTTTACATCAACGAGAAATTTCCTTCATGTGGTAACTTTTAAACCATATTTTGCTTGATGACAAATATGATACTTTTGAGACAAAAGGCTTTTCTAAGCGCAAGTGTAACTGATAATTGTCGTTTCTTTTCAATAATTCTTTCTTCTTCCCTCGGTGATTACCTGGACTTATTGCTGCCCCAATTACCAGTTCCTGCCCCGAGCCCCCTCTGCCCCAAGCTTGACCAAAAGCTGCCCCAAATTGGTAAGTCTGCCCAGAGGCTGCCCCAACGAGATATCGTCGTAATTTGCCACGTTCTGCAGACTGGTTGATCTGGCAGCCACTACCATATTCCATAGGCTTCAAGGGCTTCGATTGGCTGATACTGTGATGTCAGCATATGTCATCACGCCAACAGCCATGATAACTGTGGCCTGCTGCTAAGGGTACATGAGGGGTACATTGTAGGTAGGTTTTAGGTTTTTTACGGGAATTCCGAGTTCAAGACAAATGATACATTGAGTACCGGGTTTTCCGACTTGCTTTTCAACTTGTCTATCTCGGTTCAAATCATGGAATGAAGGTGCCACATTCCCTTTAAATTCAAGAAGATCTGAAGTTCATGGAGGGTTTTTGGAGATAGCACACCTACAAGTATGCATAAATCATTGCTTTTGCCTAGTAAGTAAATGTGAAGTCAGTCAAAAGTATAAGGCAGTTGTTCTTCAGCAGTTGTGGGCTCAGCCAAAACATTTTGTTTGCCTTCCCCATGCTTTGATTCCCTTGGGTCTTGACTCCTGTTTTGTCTTATCCTTATGTGTTTTTTATATTTTTGCCTCCTTTTTACCTGTTGGGAAACAGTGTTATGTGTAGAGTGTCACCACAGGCTGTTTTGGTGTGCCATTTTATTAATTTGCCTGTATTTGTACAACACTCTGTCTCTTTCATCTGTTGACAGCTTTCTTATACTTTTTTAGGGCAAAAGTTCATTCCTATTAATATGTTTGATTTAATGTGTCTTCCTAAAGGCCAGTTAAAACCCCCACCCAAAAAGAGCTAAATATAAAAACTAAAAGGGTATCTTACCACTGCTTCCTCAAGTTGATATCAATCCACACCCATTTTTCATGCATCTATAGCATAAATCTATCAATTGCTTGGGGGTATGAATCTGCTCATGTTTTTGGAGCTTGGAGCAGGTTGTCTTGAGATGCACATAATTACATCCATGCATGTGTATTGGCATAACACAATTTTTTTAAAATAAATTTTGTTCGAATTGTTCCTAGTACGACTGGTGGAGTCGGAGTCTCACTAAAGTCATCAAGGGACTTGTCACGGAGACCCCGACCCCACCACCCGAACGAGCAACTCCCTCAATGAAGGGTTAATTTAGAAGCCAAAGTTTAACGTCCCACAAAGCACAGGGACGGCCGCCCCGCTCAGGTCACCCTCTCACCAGTCAGTTGCCAGCCGACCTGTACGTCGGGTAAACTATTGACCGCCGGAGCGTCTCAGGGGAACCGATCCCAAGCCTGGGCATGCCCTGCCACTGCATGCTTCTGAGCAGCGGGCCGGAGCCCAACGCTCTACCAACTGAGTAACTGAGCTACCGGGGCGGCAGATCAATGCACACATATACACTGATAGCAGAGCATGGCTGCTTCACTTTCATCTGGCCATGGGAATCAAAAGTTGAAAAATGGCCCCAAGCTTTTAACTGTAGGGCATGCTCCTTTCCCTTGTTAACTATTTGGGTTAAGGTAAACCAACTGAATGTTATATAGCACCCATGGCATGTTCCTCTTGATATCATGTGATTTTTTTTTAGTAACATCTAAAGATCACTTCAGGTTTCGCCCCCATTGCCAGGTGAGCTTGCAGTAGCTGGTTTTACATCATACCTTGGTAGTAGGTGAAAAAGCAGATGTGTGAGGAACACATCTGCTGTGCAGAGGAAAAAGGGTATCTCCAATGTATAAACAATGAGAGATACCCTTTGCTCTGCATGACAAGACATGTTGCCACATTGCCTAGCACTGGGGCCTGAGCTTGCAGATAGGCCTGAAAATAATTCACATAACTGAACCTACAGATACTACTTAAAGGGAATGTGGCACCTTCATATCGTGATTTTAACTGAGATAGCCAAGTGTAAAGCAAGTCGGAAAACCCGGTACTCCATATATCATTTGTCTTGGAACTCGATTATTTCCGTAGACAAAAGCTAAAACCTACCCGACACCTACCTCTCATCTACCCCTCGGCGGGCGGCCATTGTTGTGAGCTGCTGGTGTGACGACATATGCTGACGTCACGATGAGCATCAGCCAATTGAAGCCCTTGAAGCGTTTCAAGTATGGTAGTGCTTGCCAGATCATGATATCATCCACAGGCAGATATTTATTTCTTTTCATAGAGGAGTATTAATCAAAATATTGTGCTTATTGTACATTTTTCAGAGAAATCATAGTGGTTTCATTATTTTCGGCTAAAAGTCCGCTAAATTACACTAAATTCCAGGATTCGACCAAGGTGCCACATTCCCTTTAAAGCACCAGCCACTGCAGCTCATCTGGCAATGTGGGTGATACCTGATGTGATCTTTTTGTTGCCATTTGTTCTTCATACGGGCAACAACTTGGGACTTGTGTGACAATGCATCAGTGAATGAACAGTGCTCACAATGCATCTGAAATGTGAGCCTCCAATTCCATTAAGTTGATAAAGATTATTAACTTAAGAATTTTTAAGTACACCCAGTAGTAGTGGTCTTGCAGACAGCTATCAATAACTTGGGCTGTTCTGCCCCCTCCCCCATCTCGGGGCAAAATAGTTATTCCACCTAGCAAATAAATACCAGTGGAGAATGGAGATGCCCCTGAGTGTGGATAAATATTATCCACATAATTTATTGAAAAAGATTGATGGTATCTATTTTTGAGGTGTAGTGGTGCGACATGCAGAATTCCAGCTACCACCTAGCTGTTCCAGCTTCAAGACCTGGCAGGATTTCTTAGAAAAGGGAAATTTGATCCCCTAAGATTCCATTCTTCCAGGCAGGGGCGGATCCAGGATTTCCTTGGTGAAGATTGAAGTCCTGGGCCCCCTTGTAAGACCTGGGCCCCCTTGTAAGACCTGGGCCCCCTTGTAAGACCTGGGCTCCCTTGTAAGACCTGGGCCCCCTTGTAAGACCTGGGCCCCCAATTATTTTATTGAATGAACATGCATGAAGTATAGACGAGCTGAATAATTTGTTAGGTGCTTCATTTTAACATGCTCATAAAGTGTAATATTTCGATCGGTCGGTCCCAGTAGGGGGTAATGATAGGGTAAACTCTTATCGCCAAATACGAGGCAGTTCTCCTAACACACCAGCGGGGATGCAGGCCGGTTGTTTGGGGAGGGTTGGGCAGCGGGGCCAAGTCGTGAAAAACCAGTATTTCTCCACAAGAATATTAGTCACTCGGGGTTTGGGAGGACAGAGCTTTTGAGCAACTTCTCCCCTGGATCCACCAGGGTAACGACTACTAATACAGTTGGTGGCAGATACATTTGTTGATGGCCATTCCTCGTTAGCTCCCTTTATGAGAGGAGCTTGCCGAGTGTCCTTATTCTCTGTCTGTAGAATAAGTAACAAAGACAGAGACTATATTCGGAGTCATTCACAGGGATAAAAACAGTTGTGGCTGTTACGACACGACGTCAATATGTTGATATATGGGTAGATGGGGTGGGATGACGGGACTTTAGACTGCCTCATCCCCTGAAACCAACTCTTGGGGACTCCCGGAATAACACTGGGGGCCCCTGAGACCAACACTCGGAGGGTGCCCCGGGACCAGCACTTGGGGGCACCCGGAGACCAATTTTGGGGGGTCTCAAGACCAATTCTGGTCCCGAGACTAGCACCAGCATCCCGAGACCGGCCCGAGGCCGGCGTTCGAGCGGTGTTTGGGCTCCCCAAATCAACTTTCGGAATATCCAACATATATCACGGGGATCTCCTGCAGGGCCCTCTGCAGTGCTTAAGCTCAACTTCAGGGGGAGGTCACCTCCACCCACCCCTCTTGGATCTGTCGCTGCTACCAGGCACAGAGTTGACAATATCATGTGACCTGGTCAATTGGTGTACGCACAAATGCCATAAAATATTAATGTGATATTTACCAGCTGTTTCAGTGGTGTTAAGTACCAGGTTTTGTTTTTTTATTCCAGGATACATAAAGTTAGTACTTACCAGACATACCGTGCCATAGTCTTATCACTTACAGTTTAGGGATATTTTTGGTTTTTGTCTTTCAGCTTGCTCTTCTTAGTTTGGCAGGGACTGAAGTTTCCATAAGCATTTTGAGTACAAACTGGTAGGTGTCTATAATTTACGGCACTTTTGCCGAGGTCAGCCTGTAGGAATGCAGGTGTGGATTGGCCTCAGCGGACTGTGCACATCCTGGTCAGTAGCCTGCTAGTAATTTTGGAGCACAGCAACTGCACTAACCAAGCACTGCTTCAGTTTTATATATGTATTTTTAATAATTTCGATGTTAGGTATGCAAAGCTGTTTCAAATGGCTTTCTGGCTCTCATTTCTACTGGCTACTAAGGAAGTGTGGCAGTCTGATAATACGTTTCTTTTGTTCAGTCCCTGTATGACTTGGAATTTTATATTGAAATTAATTGCATTGTGCCAGCAGTGCACCTTCATTCGATCTGGCAACACGCACAATGTCAGGTTCAGACTTGTAAATAAAAGTAGTAATAGTAATAAAAGTAGTAATAGTAGTAGTAGGCCGGCTGAGCTACGTGCATTGCGGCTCATGATGCACTTGCATGGCCCATTGAGGATTCTCTCCAATAATAATTCACGGAGAATTAGTCTAATATTTTTTGCTATAAGTCCTAAATTCTCCCATGGCATGACCGGATTTCAGCATAGCACCAAAATTGGTTTCAGCCAGTGGCTTTAAATTTCATTTGTTTCGTGTTTTTGAGCAATACATTTCATTAATTTCCAATTTTTTTGTGTTGTCTCGCTGTTCCGTATTCATTATTCAGATCAATATTTAGCTTTTAGGGCGTATCTTCCATCACAGTCATGCTTCAAGCTATGCTGTGGGGTGGTACGCGACTAAATTACAGCATCTGAAAGGTCTCTTTAAGCCCATCGCAACTAATACAA
Organism: Lepas anatifera; assembly: GCA_034440635.1. Lineage (NCBI taxonomy): Eukaryota > Metazoa > Arthropoda > Thecostraca > Lepadidae > Lepas > Lepas anatifera. Next base: position 139,714 of record JAOTON010000952.1, on the reverse strand, counting down.
GTAGTAATGTAATAATACTGTCACGATTAATCCTAATATTTTTCATTCTAGCATAAAGGTTTGCGATACCTAGTCCAAAACCTGATAACCGACCTATGTCTGTTTTCAGGTTTTGAGTTTTGAACCTAGGACCGGCCTAGGTCGGTTATCAGGTTTCGGAAAAAAGTTATCGAGTTTCGAACTTGGTCTGTTATCAGGTTTCCTAGATACCGCATATTATAATCCTGTCTTCGCATATATCTTGTCCGTTTTACAGCCCTTATACTTTCCAGAGCCTGTAAAGTTATGAGCTCTGTTTTCAAGAAAATTTCACTCGGACTAGCTAGGACCCAGAAGTGAAATCGAGCACCCCTGATGGCGCGGAGGATTAACTTCTCGGCAGACCTAAGTCTTTCCCCGAGAAGGGATTTCAGGGGTTCCTAAATAGAGGACCTGTGGGGCCAGGGGTCAAAGGGGCTCCGAGTGAATCCTTTCCAAACTGAATGCACTGTCCAATTTTGCGACGACCGTGTGCGATGATGGTGTTTTGTTTTGCGACGATTTGAACCGCGGGATGGACTTCCTTGTAGGTTGGCTGTCGACATATATTTGAATGCGCACTTATCTTAAGCGTGCACATATTAACGCTCTGCCTCAATTTTATTGCAAATTCTCCTCCTCCGGGCCGCATACCAATCATGGAATATTTGCTGCCATATTTACATTCTTGCAGGTGCGCCGTTGGCATTGTGTGACGGGCTTTTTGTGCCCGGCAGGTGAATTGCCCCTGTACGCCGCCCCGCTCGCCACCATGTACGCCTGCTCCCGAACGGTGCTGCCCGCGGCTCGCATCACGGTGAGTGCTCCGCCCTCAAATGGCGGCGGCTGATGATGTGGTGTTCTCTTATGGTATGTATCTCTCCTGATAGCTAGGACATTTTTGGCGTCAGTTTGATGTGTTTAAGTTACCATAACTCATCAGTTTTTTTCATTATGACTTGGAAGGGGGGGGGCTCCAGATCAAGAACAAAGAAAGGTGTCTGCCATTTGGTGGATATGTTTGTGATGGCCTGCTTCTGACAGGTGGATAATCCGCCTTTTCGTGCCGATTTCAATTTGGAGTCACAAGAAAACATCATCGGCGTTTTGATTATGTACAGATGGCTCCTGAACGGGACAAGTAGGGTCTGGCTCTCCACTTTTTTATATACAGTAAATCATCCGCTACCAACCGTCAGTTGCGGAGCGGTTCTACGACATGGAAGTTATTTGCTTCACTTCCGCACGATGTATCAAAATATTTATCACGTTTGGCTACCCGAAGACCAAAGAGAATCCCAAGAATCGCACCGGAGAATCCATGGCGTTGGTGGCGATGCGACCGTCTCACCTGCCCTGCGTGCTCAATGAAGGGGAGCTACCGGTTAGCCACCTCTCCGACGAACGCCGAACATGTCCCTCCAGTTCGACCCACCCCGCAGCTGTTGCGTGTCGGCACCTGCAGCCGGGACGCCCGCTAACGCCGTGTCCCGCCGACAGCTGCTGCGGCCGCTCTCCTCGGCGTCCGTGACGCCGGCCAGTCCCGCCGCTGCAGCACCCACCACCTGCTCGGCGCTGCTGCCCTACCGCTCCATCCAGACCTCGGCCGTCTCGCGGGACATCGACTCTGCCGCCAAGTTCATCGGCGCCGGCGCCGCCACCGTCGGCTCGGCCGGCTCCGGAGCCGGAATCGGATCAGTGTTCGGCTCCCTCATCATTGGATACGCGCGCAACCCGTCACTGAAGCAGCAGCTGTTCTCGTACGCCATTCTCGGGTTCGCCCTCTCCGAAGCCATGGGTCTGTTCTGTTTGATGATGGCTTTCCTGCTGTTGTTCGCGTTTTGAACGTCTCGTTTTCCGGTGGAGCGTGTTTTTTGAGAGTGGGGATTGCCCTGAGGTGGGGCAAATTAGGGGCCCTGTTAGATACAAATATACACTCATGTCCGGCCGGACATGACCAACCGTATTGTCTGAGTCGTGCAGGAGGCGGCGCAGGGTGCTTGGAGAGGGATCCACGCAATCAGTCACTGCTGACAACAGAGACACAAGAATTAAGTGATTCCGGAGAGCCCTCTGGGAGCCGGGTAACCTACTGGCTTCATTGCTAATCACCGGATTGGAATGACATGTATTAATGCGGGTCTTATCGTCGCGACCGGAAACTGCCTTCTCTGGCACAGGTGGATAGGGCTCTTAAACGCTCGTGCCAACATTACTTGTAAATGGGCAGGTGTGCCTGATCGGGAGTGGCTCTGACAAAAGAGAACGGCCGACCGAGAGAGAGAGAAAGAGAGAGAGAGAGAGAGAGAGAGAGAGAGAGAGAGAGAGAGAGAGAGAGAGAGAGAGAGAGAGAGAGAGAGAGAGAGAGAGAGAGAGAGAGAGAGAGAGAGAGAGAGAGAGAGAGAGAGAGAGAGAGAGAGAGAGAGAGAGAGAGAGAGAGAGAGAGAGAGAGAGAGAGAGAGAGAGAGAGAGAGAGAGAGAGAGAGAGAGAGAGAGAGAGAGAGAGAGAGAGAGAGAGAGAGAGAGAGAGAGAGAGAGAGAGAGAGAGAGAGAGAGAGAGAGAGAGAGAGAGAGAGAGAGAGAGAGAGAGAGAGAGAGAGAGAGAGAGAGAGAGAGAGAGAGAGAGAGAGAGAGAGAGAGAGAACCTTACCTAGACCACGCCTCTCCGACATTAACCCGCGCCTCGGGTGGGCCTCCGAGCCACCTTTGCCCTGGTAGGGGGTATTTGAACACCCACCCCTCGAACTCAGCCCCCAAGCGTGATAGCCAAAAAGGCGAACGCTGGTGGATAGCACAAATTTATTAAGAAACTATATCAGCCACTTTTTGGCTCAGGTCAATATTGAGGTCATGACAATTCAAAGAAAGTCGACATTTTGAGTAGTCTTTGGGGCTCCAGCGTCTGACCCAGTTGGGTTAGAACATTTATTTCGAATGATGTATAATATGACCATACTACGTCAAAACAAAAAATGACCTGGCCTCAAGTCAGGTCAAGGTCACTTTTTAAGCTATCATAGCCGATATGCGTATCAATCGACTCGCAATAGTAATCTGAATTCAATATCAAAATAAAAGCTGTATTATTTCATGCAGTCATTGAAAACTGCTTAAATAGCCCCAAATGACCTCTGAGGTCACAGGTTAAAAATTACAACATGAACCTAGAAAGGGGCCCAGGACACTACGAAAGGTATTACCAGCTGTATCTACACAAGGACAGCCCAATTTCCGTTTTTCCCATGTATTTCCAATGGAGAGGTCATGGTTCGTACTTGACCTGAAGTCATCGGTATGAAAAAGTCCGGAACATATGTTATGTTGTAGCGCTCGGTGGGGCCATTATGTGCTTAAAAGTTTCAATCCGATAGATTTACCAATTTCTTACTTTTGCCATCTTGAACATTTTTTTGAGGTGAGGTCACTTGACCTGCACTGGTGACCTGACCTGAGATGACCCAGCCTTAAAATTTTCGGGAAAGTTGCGGAATTGATTAAGGGTAAGGTGTGCCAAGTACGGCGCCGCTTCGCGCCGCCGTTTTTTTTCGTGCCGCCGGAAAAACCCACGGGGGTGTTCAAACACTCACCCCCCACCGGGGCGATGGTTAAGCTGACGGGCGTGGCGACTCGCTATCAAAATTCAGCACGTTGGTATGATATTAGCATGGCGTCATAAAAATGCAAACTGTACATTTATTCATCATATTTGGTCTTGCCCGTCAGATGATGACGACCCTCTCCTTAACATCGATTAAAAAAATATGGTTCATTGTTGACCAACGTCTTGGTTACAACACCTTAATGCGACATGCAAGGGTTCAATGTGCACAGCTGGCATTTCTGTCGCTATTTTATTATCAGTGCGCGGTGTTTACAATGGTGGGCACGTCGATAACTCTCACCGATAACTATTATTGAAATTATTGACGTTATCATTTCCCAGACCCCGATAATCGATTTTCAGTCACGCTATCGAAGTCGCAGTTCCGGGCACTTCGATAGCGATAACTTATTTTGTTTTTATCAAGCCTTCTTGTGATAACCTATCATGTTTGCATAAACAAAAATAACGCCTATTCTACATGGCAGCTGCGTTTCAAATGGCATCTGAAGGTGCTTAGGCGCGCCTTCGATAAATGCGTTGCCTTCAGTTACCCTCAAACAATTTTGTTGAGAGGAACAACTGTTTGTGTTCGCTGATATTGGCACAGATCCTTGATATTCAACTGACATTTAAGGTAGTCTAACGCCGAGTAGCATGCATGACTGATTGCCAAAAAGTCTGCCAGAGACGACCTCGTTCTGCGCAACTCGGTGATCACATTTCATATAGCCATCTCAGGCTCTTATTCGAGCATTTGATTCCTCTCGGCGCCCAGCTAGCGAACAGGACCAAGGTGCAGGCTGAGACCCAGGTGAAAGTAATTCTTCGGCGCGTCGCCGGACCTTTTGCCCACAGCCCACCCCACCCGTCGCTCGGTCCACATCAGGGTGAGTAAGGAGTTCGACGCTTGGTCAGCGGGTGGCATGTCGAAGGGAGATGTGGACAAGTGCTTCTTCCCGACACGCCACAGGGAGGTATTCGTAGGATTGTTCAAGCGGTACAACACGGCTATCCCCAGCTGAGCCGCAGTGAAGAGAGTACTATCCATGGGCTCAGACATTCTGAAGCCAAAGTGCAGCACTCTCAGCCACGAACTTCAATCGGTCCGTGCTTCTGAAGGGAAACGCGCACTCGCTCCAGCACGAGATGGAAGAGGAGGAAGTGGTGGATTGAACATGGTACACCAAGTTAGCACGTTAACTGTCTAGGGAACGGATGAGGATAGTATTTTTTTAGCCTCTTCGCTAACTTTTCAGACGATTCCATTGTCAGAAACTGTGCTTTCGCGGCTGAAGTACTTGAGAGACCTGTATCTGGCAAGATGTTAGAAGGCCGCTGTGTGCAATATGCATTGACAATATCAGATGAGAACCATAAATTTTACTGTTTCCTTTGTTTTTGAAAAACATGTAAGTATACATTGATTGAAATCGCTTATGATACAATCTGAAAAAATTCAATGTGTCTGTGCTTCCTGTTGAACTGCTCAAAAACAGCTTTATCGTTACCGCATTATCGAAGTCACCAGTTTAGTCATCGAGTTGTTATCGAAGCATCCGTCCTTAAAGGGAAGGTGGCACCTTCATAACGTGATTTTGACTGAGATAGCCAAGTTGTAAACCAAGTCGGAAAACCCGGAACACAATATATCATTTGTCTTAGAACTCGTGATTTCCGTAGAAAAAAGCTAAAACCTTCCTGCTATGTACCCCTAGCAGCAGGTCACAGTTGTCATGGTTGTTGGTGTGACGACATATGCTGACGTCACGATGAGCATCAGCCAATTGAAGCCCTTGAAGCGTTTCAAGTATGGTAGTAGTTGCCAGATCATGACATCATCCACAGGCAGATATTTATTTCATTTCCAAGAGGAGTGTTTTAAAAATCAAAATATTGAGCTAATTGTACATTTTTCAGAGAAATCATGAGTGGTTTCATTATTTTCGGCTAAAAGTACGCCTAATTCCACTAAATTCCACGATTCGACCAAGGCGCCAAATTCCCTTTAAGGTTATCGAATTATCGTTATTGAAGTCGGGATGAAGTTATCGAGTGCCCACCACTGGGTATTTATGATCTATTTGTAGCCTACAGCGGCAACTTGTTCTAATACGTCTTTTGCCAAATTCCTGAAGGTGGAGCGCGCCTGATTACTAAGTCTCCTTTAAGCATTCTAAATTTTGAGCTAAATGGGTGAAGATTCAAAGGCGCACCGATTTTTTTCGAGGTTTCCACGGTTCCCCAGCCTTGATCTTGACGACCAACATAATTAAGAAGCTGTATCCATCGGCGGATCCAGGGGGGCAAGGGGCACGTGCCCCCCCGATCGACCCTCGGCGCCCCCTGAAAGGTCGATGGCGCCCCCTGAAATGTCGCTTTCCACCCCCCAGGATGCGAAAGTCGGCGCCCACCGATAGGATTTGGCGCCCACCTGATAGCTTTTGCCGGTCATAAGTGGCGCCCCCTGGTCCGGATGGCGCCCCCCCCGATCGGCAATCCTGGATCCGCCTATGGCCGTATCACACAATCACATCGTTGGTAATGGCGTAAGCCTTTTATGGCATGGCTTACAGGACTGGGAACTGTAAAAACTCCGGAAAAGTGTCCGCAGGGTTTCAGAAAATCCATCTTGCGTGTTACGTCCTACCATCAATGTCACCATCATTCAAAATAAGTTTCAGCCAAAGGAAGTAGGCAGGAGGTGAATTGCCGTGAACCTGGTAATCGAGGGGCCTGTGTCGAAGCTGCCTTGGCTAGCGCCACAGACAGGTTCCACGGCCCACTATCTGTAAAACACTGCCCTACCTCCCCGATGCTGGCCGTGCCGGTTGTGCGGGGCTTGAGCAGTTGTCTCGTTCGCTCACCATTGTATTGCGCGCTTTGCCTGGCTAGCCGTGCGCGCCGCGCCCGGCGCGGACGATGCGACCCCGGATGCTCTCAACCAATCAGGTTTGCCGGGGCCGGCTGGACGGCCACTGTACCCCGCGCGCAGGAAGTCAGTCTTCCTTGGCGGCACCCAACGAGAGGCCACGCAAACATGTTAAATCTTCTCGTGTAACATGTTAAATTTTCCCTGTTTCTTACTTATTGTATTTTTCGGTGTATTTTCGGACGAAACCATAAGCAATCAAAGTATACTAAACAGGGATTTGTCGTGCCGGAGACTGATCGTACACAGAGAAACAACGAGCACGACACCATCCACACTGAGTGGCATCCTACTGCGCCCGTCATTCCAGGTCGAATCACACAGGAGTTGCCCCCGCCCCCTCCTCAAGTGAAATCACGTCTGTAGCATATAGGACATACGTAGTTTGACCTTTGAACAGCAGTTCGATTCTGTTAACACGCGCACTGGAGGGGGCCTCGGAGGCCCCCCCACCTGTTTTTCCGAGGTGGCCGGAGAACCGCTTGTAGCCGAAAAACGAAACGTGGCCACATTTAACAGAATTCAATAGCGCGTCGATTGGTGAAGATTTTTTGAAAATCGGCCGAAAATTTTTTGACTTATAGGCTTTCAAAGTCAGACCTACATTTTGAGATCGCCATAAACGCGCGGTCGGACCCGTTAGCTTGCATTGAAGACCGAGTGGTAACGTCATAACGTCATATAAGCGGGACTATATGTCAAGGTCACTTCACATGAAAGTCAAGGTCAAGGTCAAAGGTCACAGGTCAAGGTCATATCTGCACTTTCAAGGTCACTGACCACTGTGCGTCCGGCCAAATGACATTACCCCGTCTGACATATACTATGCTATGACGTCATCGGTAGGGTACCCCAATACAAAGGTCAAGGTCAAAGGTCAAGGTCAAAGGTCATTGGGAAAGGTCAATCCTCATTTCCCGCCAAACAGTGGCTACAGTGTTAGTCAAAGTGTAAATAATAAGTAGTATACCATATGGTGACCTTAAAGGTCAATGACCTTGAATGACCTTGACCCAAAAGTTGTGGGGAAGCCTCTTTGAGACCTGTTCTCTATGAACCTTGTCCGCCTTTAGCTTATTCCCGCCATTTTCCTGCATAATCACAGCATTTACCAATCGATCCCAGCATGGCCAATATTTGACCTTTACGACCTTGTTTGACCTTGAAGATATTGACCTAGGTCAATGAAAATTGGTCATCATGTAGATCACCACAGCCCCCACCCACCTACCAAGTGGCGTTTTTCTAACTCTCTTAGTTTCCGAGATCTTAGGGGGGCCTACCAGGCCCCCCCTTCAGTGCTCGTTAGTGCCAGACCCCTTTCCAGTGCGGGTGTTAAACTTTGGCAGGCGTATGTAACCGATAGCTGTGGGCATTCCAGAACTTTCAGCCCTCGCAGGTTTACCTTGTGGATCACTTTTTAAATATCAAAAGATCAATTAATTTTCTGCACCTTCCACACGTAACATCTAGATTTGCGAAGGTACATCGAAAGACGAGCGGCGGGACAATGCCCCCTTTTTCTACACTCTTGTGTATGACTATGACTCAACATTATTACCGAGATACGACATAAATGCTGTTAATATTCTTCCCCTGGGATCAAATTTCCTTTCCACAACCAGCACTCCGCTGGAAGCCCTGCCATTACGTGCCCCGCCGGGCAATGTTAAACCTATCTATCTCGGCACATTGCAGAGCACAACGATTTTTGGGCGCCATCCAAAAGCTCTTGACGATATCCAAAACATGCTGGTAAGTCTTAGGTCGGCTCAATATTGAGGTCAGCAGAGGTCAAAGACAGTTACACACGAGCAGAACAGGACATTGCTGATTTCCTCCCCTAGATTTGACTGGTCACCATTATAGTAGATATTACATCACTGAATTCCTTTAGACGCAACGAACGGCAGTACAACCAAGATACGCCCAATTGTGGCCATGACCTGTACGTCACGTCAGTCTTCCAGCCATCTAATGCCGGATGTATATCAATAGCTTTGTCATGAAACGGCGAACACGGTTTCATAAAACGACAGTCCCGGCTCAGTGCAGTGCCACGTTTTTTACCTATAGCAATAACCCACCAATACCCTTGCCCTATGTTTCCCTAGAATGTTACTAGTTCGTCTATCTTTTCGGGGGACCACAAGGATAATTTACTAACCCTAAGGAGTTGACAGGACATGATTCAAAAAGGAGCGGGGAGTGGTGCGACCCTCTTGTAATAACTAATACTTCTAAACCTGTTAATAATGGAACTTAACACACACATTGGCGGGGGTCTGAGCCACCTTCGCTTTGACGAGGGGGCGGGTACCCCTCCCCTTAAGATCTCGAGAACCACGGTAGGTAGCGAAAAACGGTAAACGGCGTTGGGTAGCCCATCCGCTTCTCCATCAAAAATATTTGAAGCATTTTTTGTCAGGTCACATTTAAGGTCACGAGAGGTCAAAACATGCCGTCATATGGATAACATGTAAATTAAGGTTTTCGGCCATTACATTTGAACAAGTAAAGATAGAGCAAAACGGCTTGAACCATATGAATCCTCGCAGCAAGCCGAATCGAATGATATATGAGTTGACCAGCTACGTCAAATCAAGGATTTGACCAGACCTGAGGTCAGGTCAAGGTCAAATTATATAAAATGCATATCATTAGAACCGCAAAGCCAAGGCGAGTCTAATGCAGCCAACATAAACGCTCTATCACTATCCGTTACTGAGTTATTCAGTAAAACACATTTTCCCATGTATTTCCAATGGAGAGGTCCTCGTACCTGACCTTAGGTCATCGATATAAAAAATACCGGAACATATTTGAGAGAACTCGGTGAGTCCATTATGTGATATGAGTTTCAATCGGATAAATTCACTTTGCTCCGACTTATGCTATCTTAAACTTTTTTGAGGTCAGGTCACTTGACGTGTACTGATGACCTGACCTTATATGACCTAACCTTAACATTTTCACAGAAGTTGTAAAAATGATGAGGGAAAAGGTATACCAAGTATGGCGGCGCTACGCTCCGTTGTTTTTCTGTGATCTGCGAAAAAACCTGAGGGGGGCGGGGCGGGCACCCGCCCCCCGTCAATGCGCGTGTTAAGTAGTAGGGTTGCACGGATATGGAAGGGCACTCCTGCCTACCTCTTAAAGGGGAAGTGGGTTAATAAAAATTATCGACTCGAACCATCCCAGGCCGCTGGAATGGCCCGAGGCAAAGTCATAGGGGCCAGTGATAAAATTTAACTTGATTCGGGTTACGGAGGAATATGAGCACCAGAATACAGATGCTCCGAATGAAGCACGCGTTCACTAGTGTCCATTTATTTTCTGCCGTTCAACGGCAGAAGAGCACAAGTCACCTTTGGAAGATTTTACAGGAACGCTTATTCCCTTTTGCTTTACGTTAGCGGAACCCCGAGACTGATATGAAAAAATACGACAAAGCCCGAAACTTTGAAAACTGAGTTTGAGTAAATGTTATCAAATCTTTTGACAAATAGATGCAGCTAGTCTTTTGCATAGAATGAAACTTAAATAATAGAAATAGTGTGGCGTGCACTTTTCTCCCGCCGGGCGGCAGTTTTTTGTATTTTTGAGGAACATTAAACATCACTAAATGAGTTTTATGGAATTCCGAAGCTCATTCCGAGATTGGCAGAATAACACCCACATGTATCCACCCTTCGACTATTGCCCTCAACCCATCTGGTGACTTGCACTGACAAAAACGTCGGTGAGTTAGAGCCGAAGTCCGAGTAAACCGGCGCAGCACACGGCGGTGCCAGCGCGCCTCGGTCAGCAGTGGTTACGAAAACTGCCGCTGCCAGGCGTCAGTGTGGACTCAGCAGCCCCTGGCCCTGAACAGCAGTGGATTCACTCGTGATCTACCCATCGGACTGTCGACCGAAACGGAGATTCACGCAGATTCTGGTAGAGGGAATTGCCTGAAGGATGCCGTAAATTTGGCCTCATTAATGTTACTTGGACATATAGCCTTGTACCCTTACAGTTTCATCTTCATCTAGCAAGACCGCCACCAGCTATATCAAATACACTAAAATGTGCCCAATGAAATCCCATATTCAAATAGCGCCCGAAGTGGGCGCTGATAAGTCACCAACTTCTGCATTGTTTTACCTTGCCTATGTGTGTCAACCCTAGGCCAAAAGCCTAGTATTGTACAAGTTAGGTCTTTATCATGAACAAAACACTTCCATGGAGAAAAGACCTGTTAAATAATTTGATACCAACGTTCGATGATTTGACAAATTTCAGCACGCACCAATTCGGGGGATGGGGGCATCCCAGACAGGGGGCATTTAACCCCAACAGCAGGGGGAGGAGATACGGGGGACGCCTCCACCGGTCGGGGCCTCCGCCGCACTCGGGACGGGTTCCGGACCTAAGTACCTACGGAAGAAGTTCGTATGCCTAAAGTACGTACGCAAAAGTACGTATAGATGAAGTGCGTACGTGTATAATAATCGTAATGTAAAAGTTCGTAGGGGTAAAATGTTCGTAATGTAAAAAGGTCATACGGAAAAAGTTCATACGGCTTAAAGTCCGTAGGGGTGGGGGGGCATTCCACATTTCAGCTAGACCTTAACCCCATGTCTCCGATTTTCTTAAAAAATGAGTAGTGTTGCCGGCAAAGGACACATAGAGGAACTGATGTCTGCATGGAACGCTTTTTCAGCCTCCACCCCGTACGCTCCAGTTTTTTCCAGTTCCAATCCATTCCATCCCTATAGGGGAAAGTGGGGAATCTGGACCACCGGGGTAATTCGACACACCCTTGTTACCGCATTTTCTAACGTTGTCACCAGGTGGTCAAGAGAAAATCTATATTTGTCGTCGGATGGGTAACTTCCATTTTTAGCTCAGTTCAACTGCGACGCAGGAGAGAACCTCTAGGTAAGAAATTTTGATTTTTGCATTTTTGATCTTAAATAAGTGGTCATGGAGGACCTCTTTTATGACATTTATATTATTTGCAAATTTCATTCAGGTGCTTTTGGGGCAATTTAGTATAGCCTCTCCGAATTTATATTTATTATTGTGATAACCTGAATGTATTACTCACGGCGACAGGCTGTTTCCATAAAACCCAATATGGGGTAATCTGGACTACAGGTAGTCCGGGTTACCCCAATATATAAATTGTTATAGGAAATAAGTGTTGTTATTTACTGACGAGAAAACTGAAAGCGATATTGGTTGTCTAATTTTCAGCGATGCCACAAAAGTACAGAAAGAATACGGAAGGTTCGCAGTGGACCGATGAAAATATGGCAGCTGCCATAAATATGGTAAAGACAGGTAAAATGGGATATCAAAAGGCAGCGAAGCCACAAAATGTGTCAAAGTCTACACTCAGGAGGCATGTGAAAGGAACTTTCAATTTCCAGACGCCATCCAGAAAAAGTCTATCCGGCAGGTCACTTGACCTGCACTGATGACCTTGACCTCAGATGACCCAAGCTTAAAATTGTGAGGAAAGTTGCGGAATGGATCCAGGATAAGGTGTGCCAAGTACGGAGGCGCTTCGCGCCGCTGTTTTTCGTGCCGCCAGAAAAAAACCCAGGGGTGTTCTAACACCCCCACCGGGGCGAGGGTTAAAACGGAAGCGTGCTTCTTTGGATTGACACAAAGGGACGTCCACTTCTTGGCATTTCAATTGGGAGAAATAAATTATACAACGCACAACTTCAACAGGGAAACTGGTCTCGCAGGCAGGACTGGCTGGAGGGGTTTTGGGGCGAAATCCAAACATTGCTCTCAGAGTACCGGGAGCAACATCTGCAGCTAAGGCGAGGGCGTTCAACAGAGTCACGGTGGGGAAGTTTAACGTGTTAGAGAAAGAACTAGACAGTAAAAAATTCGCCGCACAGGATTTCCAATTGCGATGAGACCGGATGGACATGGAAAGGAAGATGCTGTTCAACGTGAATGGGTATATGTTTACCGAAGTACTCACTTGTATGAATAATCCTGTGATGTGTGGGCTGTGTGAAATAGATAGACCATACGGTAGTTTCGTACTGCACTAAACATCCTGTGATTTGTTCTTGTGATCAATACCATCAGTACAGTGTTTGATTCAACAAGCCTAGTTTCATTTTGACCCCAAAAATGTGAGTATTTATATGCTTTGTCTGACAATGTTACGCGGGGTGATCCCGGAACAGCGGTGGGGTAGTTTGGACCAGGGGTGGTCCGATTTACCCCGTGATTTTTGAGGATAAAATTTTGACATTGTCTCATTTTTGCCACTTCCATAAAAAATGAGCTCAGTTTCACAAAATCGGACTACACATAGCTGTACCTAAATGTCCGCCTGTCAACAAGAAATAATCTAATTGAATGTAAATAATTTTTTAGAGTTTCGAAATTAAGTGGTCCGCATTCCCCTAATGTCAATCAAGTCCGCTCCATTCCATAATTTTTCCTTGATATCTGGCTGAAATTTCGCTCCAATCCACTCTGCTCCTAATGAGCTCTGGGAAATTTCGTCCCATTCCGTTCCATTTCGGCAAAATCCTATCCCACCGCGTTCCATTCCTATTCCATGCAGACCTCTGGTGCCCAATCCAGCTCGCAAGATCTCTACTACATCGTACGACGGCATTGGTGGCGCACTTGAATAGCAGCCTATACGAGTCTGGCCTTCCCCCAGTCCCGTCATATACCCACGGCAGAGAAAAATTGCGAATTTGTTATACCAACGGGATCTAAATATCACAAGCTTCTTTGTTTCCAAAGATGATACATAAAAACAGAGTCCGAACTAAAAACATGTTTCAAAGGGTCAACAGAATACGAAACTTTCACAGAGGGTTATCGGGTTTGCTTACAAACTTGCGGCTTTGCTTACGAACGTTTGCGTACGTACTGCATACGAGTTTTATACCCTATGTACATTTGCTTACGAAATTTTGCGTACGTACTTTTGGCATAACGAGTTTTATACCCTACCTACATTTGCTTACGAACTTTTGCAAACGTACTTTTGTCATACGAGTTTTACACCTGACGTACATTTGCTCACGAACTTGCGTGCGAAGTTTATCTATACGTACTTAAACCATACGAACTACTTTGGTCCGTGAATCACTCGGGACAGCACGTGCAAAAGAAACGTTACGACTTATACTTTCCCGACATGCGTATTTTGGTAGTCGGATGTTCGAATTTCTGAAAGACAACACGAGCGTTTTTTTGTTTATTTATTCACAACTTACGCATGGCTCAGAACTTCGCGAATGACTTTTTGGATCCGGAGCTTTTGACGACTTTGAGTACGTTGAAGCGCACGGTCTTGCTGAGAGGTCGGCACTCGCCGCAGGTCACCACGTCTCCCAGCTTCACGTCCCTGCAATGGAGCGCCGTCAGCGCGCACTAACGCTAGCAGTGCAGCTGCTAAGTAAAACCCCGCCCCACTACCCCGGTGTAGCCAGGCAGTTGAGGTGGCGTTTTCTCGTGACAATAATTTCCATACAATGATAATACGACCCAAAACTGTCACGAGTACCAGTAACTTCACGCTATGAGTGAAGTGTAAAGAATATGGGGCCTATATAGGGCAAGGGTCCAGACTAAACAACTATGCACGAAGAAAGTAGCAAACACGCCAAACGGCAGTCTGACAACCTGAATTTCAGAGTGAAGCCACATCAATGCTATCGCGTATTTCCCAATTCGGGACCGATATTTTTGCATGCATGCATGCATGGGCATACCCCATGGACATACCAACTGTTAATCGTAGGCACAAGGACATTCCACACAAACACCTTCCCAAAGACCATCCCTCACATCATTTGACAAAGCCCACAGTTATCCCAAAATCCAGGGATGCCGGTGGAAAGCCAGACCCGGGGAAGTGATTTTCTAGTCAACCATGGCTCGGACCTCGCATTCCACTCCCTTCCGTTTCTGAGGAGCGTATTGGTGACTTTTTGGTCCTAAATACAGCTTCTTTTTGAATTAGAATATCTGCAAGACTACAAAATACGTGGCACACGTGATTTATTTGGACAAAGTCATTACTATTCCAACTATCACCAAACCGGGAAATGTATCCACTCCTACACGCCAATATCCACCAAAACCACCCTTATAGATCAAATGGGCTGCCATTTTTTGCACGCTAAAATGTTATCGTAAATTTTCTCTTCCCACACATGTACGAAAAAACATTTGAGACGTCAACCTCCTAGTTCTAACTAAGCCAAAGACAACAATTCTGCGGCGCCCGGTAGGCCGCGCACCCGCGAGACTTACCGGAAGCAGGGCGACATATGGACACTGAGGTTCCTGTGGCGCTTCTCGAACCGGTTGTACTTTTTGACGTAGTGCAGGTACTCCCGTCGGATGACGATGGTGCGCTGCATCTTCATCTTCTGCACGACGCCGGTCAGGATCCGGCCGCGGATCGACACGTTACCCGTGAACGGGCACTTCTTGTCAATGTACATGCCCGACACGGCCTGACGAGGGGTGCCCATCGGTCACACGGAGGCTAGAGTGCTCAACTAGCGGACGAGTGCGGGATGAAATCTAATGTGTTCACATATAACATTATTCCCTAAAATATAATTCTTGGTCATCGCGTATATATTCAAAACTCCCCACATAAAACTACATATTCGGGCCTTTTGCCCACTACTTATTATCCCAGATCATTGTGTAGCTTCCCAGTTAAAAAGAACCTGTACCAGGGCCAAGTTTAAGCATTCGATTTGGTGTCGATTTGGTGACGCTATCGGTGCTGTCATATTGCACAGTACTGGATGACCGGCTGCGCGCCCCAATACCTATCCAGGGAGGCCATGGCGGGGACCAGCGGGGTTAGCAATGGGAGACCGGTATATTTACACACGGGAAGGTTGACCAGAGGACCGCTAACGTCTAGAACTTCCTGGCTGCGCTACCGAACACAAGTGAAGATAATATTTTTCAATCCACCCATATTACGGCGAAATATTAAAATGGACCTTCCCGAATACTTCCAACGCAGTTTCCGTTTAACTTCGCAAAAAAAGACAGGGACGACACGAAGTCATCAATAGTTCTCAAACAACTATTTCTCTCGAATCAAAAAAACACGAAGATTAATTCGGGCCCTCATCAGAATCGTTAGTTTATATTTCTACACGATTCGATAAGGGCGCCCGAATATATAATCTTCAGTGTTTTACATTTCCGATTCGAGGAGACAGGCCACCTTATCAATTTATCATCACCTTATCAACTTATCATCATGCTCCCCCTGCAGCACTTCAAAACTATCAACTATTTCTCTGGTTGGTAATCCCCAATCATATTTTCGTGTGATGTCTTCTAAGTACAATTTGTTTCCTGATTAAATAATGAAGAAAAGGAGCTGAGTCACTAATGGCAAGTTGTCTTAGGTCAATCCAAAATTATGCTCTCGGCTGAAAATACGGCCCAAACCAGCACCAATGATCAATAAATGCTCCATTTTCTTATGCTCCAGTTCTTAGAGCCTTTCGAAATTTTGCAATACTTCGTCTATGTATCCTAATTTTGCATATAAACAAATAAAATACGGCAACAATAGAAACCTTGCTCCAGGCACGGCAACAAAAGAAACCTTGCTCCAAGCAGAACATTGTCAGAGCTCACCTCTCGTGGCGTTTTGAAGCCAAGGCCGACTTTGCGGTGGTAGCGCAGGGGCTTGCCACCCTTCTGTCCCTTCTTGTTCAAGTTGATGGTAGGCTGGTGCTGGAAGGCCCGCTCCGTCTGTGAAAATCCCGCACGTGATGTTTATCCCAGAGTTTCCGTACTTTTCACTTGACAGCACACTTCCCACATGCCCCATGGAATGAATTATTAGCTAGGATCCTCATCAGCACATCCGGAACTTCAACTTTGTCCACAACGTACGCTTAGGTATTGTCAGTTAGGACTGACAATGGGTGAGCGAGCGATTTAGCTGTGGGATGTTTTGGGGAATAGTGGTTGATTTGGCAACACCGGCCTTATTTTTGTGACATGAATAAATTTGACTGCATGACCGTAATTCCTCTGAAAGTTTATGTTCATCTGTCAACTGTTCCTTTGAGTTACACACATCCAGAATGGTATTGATCCAGTATTTTCGATGGTGCCGCAAACAAATTACCAATACATTTCTGGATATATTTCAACTTTTACCAAAACCAAGGTTTTTATAAATGATTTCTGTGGTAAGCTACCCAATATTTCTACTCAATTACAAAGCAAACAATTTTAACCCTCTAAGACTTCCCATTGGCTTATATAAAGCAAAATTCCAGGACAAAGCGCTACATCCCCTAAAAGACAAGGTAATACCTCATGAGAACTCCCGCCACCACAAGAGAACTAACTTCAAAGGCGCCTCAGGCACCCCGAGAGACGCACACCATTATGCACACTGATCAACCCGCACGCAACAGACATCAGGCTGTTTTGACGCCCTCCAACAAAATACTAAAACAACGTCACCATTCTAAACACTTGAACCTTACCTCATTCCTTACACAGTACATTGCAAATAGGAGCCCGTTGTGTCGGACCTAACTGCGACGTACGTGGATCAGTGCATCATTCAGGCCCCCAGGATGCCACACAAATCACTATATTGCATCCTATCAGATCTTTCATATATAGCCCATTATGTTCATCCTCTGTGTTTTATTACCTTATTTGGATTGTTTCATATATCATGAAGTATACTCCCAAACTATCGAGGTGGTTTTTTTAAAGTGTTGTGATGAGTATGAAGTGATTATACACTATGGAAGTAGACGGTAAGGAAGAGGATAGGTGAAGATAAAGAGGATGGGTTTCTGGCTATAGTACTCTTTTTTATAGCTGCTGGTTGTCGATTCCCGTCACCATTCTTGGGTCCTTTCACAAAAGCAAAACAACCACCCCAGGCCTATCTCAAACCCCGCTGACAAGGCCGACTGGATCCTGGGGTTTCCCTCCGAGCGAGTTAGTCACGGGGCAGGCAGTCCGCCAATTTTGGACCGTGGATCCATCCCAGCGGGGTGGATCCCACGGTGGCTCGGTAGCTCGGCTGACGGGCGGGTCCCGCCCTCGGATCGTCGCGCGGCGCCCTGAGCGCGGCAGCACCAACTGACCCCAGAGTGTGACTCCATTAGTCCTTTAGGCTGAGGGGAGATCTATCGAGACGAGTGAATGTTGCGAACAATTAATGCCAGTTAAAACTATATGCAAAACTTATCAAACTGAGTATTTTGACAAGTGTCCAATGGCCCAAAAGTTAGGATGCTGGGTAGAGAGGCGAGCTCCATTGTCCACTCCCTTCTGCTGCCTATTTTCTGGATTTTCCACTCATGATTCAAATGTTTTTTTTCAAGCATAATAGCCTAAAATTTACCAGCGATGGCCTCTAATAAGACAGAAAGCAGATCACATTGGAGCACATACAAATCAATATATGGGAAGCTCAGAATTTTCCACTCACTGACAGGGAAACTTGGGTTGAACTTTCCACTAAACATCCAAGCTCAAAACAAATTTTGGAACACTGCAAGCGTCTCAGCTGTCTTGATCTGCACAATTCAGCGTAGCTACGCGTAGTGGGTGCACCCAGCCCCAATGACCAATCCGGGGCGCCCTGACTATGACATCATGTTTCCTTTATGCTTAGAAAATTGAGCAAATTCAAACATCTTTGACAGGGGAGGCATGCATTTGAGGGATTCACATTTGATTTCATCCTAATTCACATTCACTTATTTCCAAAATCGACCCTCTAAAGAGGACAGTTTCTTCACTGCATTAAAAACATGTGCCTAAAGTAAGCTCTGCAAACCCTGTCATATAAACATAACATTAATTATTGCAGTCATACTGCCGTCACGTGACGTTTGACGTCAGAGTTGCTACAATACTCCTTTTACAGGCCCCACCTATGTAAAAAAATCTTAGGTGCACACACGATTTTAAAGGGAATGTGGCAGCTTGATCAAATCATGGAATCTAGTGTTATTAGGGGAACTTTTGCAGAAAAATAATGAAAGCATCCATGTTTTCTCTGAAAAAATGTAAAATAAGCTCAATATTTTGATTTTTTAAAATTCTCCTCTAGGGAAATAAATAACTAGCTGCCTTTGGATGATGCCATGATCTAGCAACCACTACCATATTCAATAGGCTTCAGGGCTTCGATTGGCTGATACTCACTGTGACGTCAGCATATGCCACCCAACAGCAAACAACTGTGGCCTGCAGCCAAAGGGTACATGTAGAGTACATTTCAGGTTGTTTTTAGCTTTTCCCTACTGAGATTTTGAGCTTCAAGACAAATGATATATAGAATACTTGGTTTTCCGGCATCGGTGAAGATTACATTATAAAGGTGTCACGTTCCCTTTAACCCAGAAATACTCTGGGGTGGCAGAAGCTGATTCTATCAAACATAGCATGGGGCAAAGCTCTATTTTGGGTCCCACAGGCAGGTGTGACAACTGTAATTATTTACCAAATATCCCACTATAAATGTCATAGAACCCCATAAGAAACCTGCACATGTTGCGGTTCCAGGGATCACATTATAGATGGCCGTGCCGCCGCGAAACGCTGCATAAACTGCAATGAACATTCTGTCAATAAACCAGAAAGCCTTCCACTGAAGCAAGAGAGAAATAATGGAACAGAAGCTAAGGGACTTTTGTTTTAGAAGGTAGGTAGATTCAGAAGGTAAGGGACTGAGTTTTAGATAGGCTCAAGAGGCCTCCAACCATGTAACACGTCCAAGCCATGTTTGCAATGACGCATTCCCTGTCAGATAGCTACGGAGGTCACCCGATCTCCGCCAGTTGAGCACTCTATCCGTCTGGCAAGGAGGGTAGGGCTTTTTCTTCAAACCAGCCTACTGTCTCGGCCTTTGAGCCAGTGTCCCCTTCAACCCCCTCCCCAGCACTCATCACCCCTTGCATCTGCCAGTGGGGTACATGGTAATCAAGGTGCAATGGACTCTCTAGAGATTTAGGTAGAGACCAACCCGCTCACAAAAGTCAATCGTGTCATCTGGTGCGGTGGAGATTGTCTGAGTTTAAGTCAACAATAAATATCCTAGTTACAGCACCCTATAGAGCAATACTTGAAAGTGGAGAATGTTGCTGGAGGTGTATGCAGAGGGGATATGGTTAAAACAAAATTGCAACTGACATTGACTTATTTTCACTGAGGAGGCTGACAGAAGTTTCAAATTTGGACAATATTTTTAATTCCATCAAGCATACTCAGAAGCTTACTCATTCAGTCATATATTTGTGATGACCTCTATCAAATTGCATTCCTAATCTGAGCTCATTCAGTAAAGCCTTTCCAGAGCACATCAAAGGGAGTGGGTGATGTGCCACCAATGTGGAAAAAGGCTAGCTATCACACAGACACATTCAATCAAGATTGTAAAATTGAGAGGAAGAAACATTACCAAGAACACTTACTGAGTCACTTTTAGATGAGATGCCTTAACATCATCAGTTTCCCCTTAATTAATAGCATAACATGAAATTTCTATAGCCAATTGAGGACAATTAGACATAGAATGCATGGCTGTGGTAGGGCACCAGCAATATGAGCCACATGTCCCAGTTACATGTTCTGCCAAGTGTTCAAATAAGTTGATGCTGATCACTGAAATCCCTCCCAAACAGCAAGATAGTTGGAAAATCTGTATAAACATATCAGTTGTTGCATCATTGATCCCCAAAAATGATAATAAGACAGCTTTTGAATTCAAACATGTCTATCATCTCTATTCTTCAGCCTGGAAGATGTTCATCTTGCTTAAATTAACAGGAAAATTAAATTACACTTAATTGATTTTTTTAAATTTGTGCTGGGTACATCATGCTCTGAGTGCTGCATGGCCCCTCAACCCATCTGACAGTGATCATGATGAGGTATCTCTTCATGCAAGCTTCACTCCATCGACCAGCTGAATTGTTTTCCCCAGCATATACCCTCCTGGCTCACTTACTCCGTCCAACTCTTCACTGACACTGCAGCCATGTCAACACTGTCCATGAGGCACTGAGAGGCATAAATGCATTCCTGGCAACTTTCGGGGCAGACTTCTTTGGTGGTGATTTGAATACTTTCAAGATATGTGTAATAAGATATGTAAATGCTCAGTAGCAGCTGTGCTTTGAGCTATTATGTTTTTAATCTTTATAAATTTTAACTCTTAAGGTTGCCCACTTTTTAGGTGTACAATGTCTTAATTATTGTCACACAAAGTCATTTTTAGTGCTGACTTATCCTGTGACTGGATTTTATCTGTTCGCAATTATTTTGAATAAATAAATAAATAAATAACTTCGGTTTGAGATGGCATTACCCAATCATTACAAACTTGTATTTTCATCACTACTGATGATCAAAAGCCTTCAATTGCATCTGAGCAAAGCCCAGTAATCAGTCTGCAGAAGGGAGCATATTTTGATGACATCTTGTTGAGGCAGCCTCTCGGCAGACCTAACAGTTTGGGGCAGCTTTCACCAATCTTTGGAGCAGGTAGCGATATCTTAGGGCACACATGGACACTTGAAACAATACTGACACAAAGGAGGACACAAAAGCACAAAAAACCATTGAGAAAAATATTTTTGTGTTCTAATAACCTTCCTACTCAGTGTGCAAAGTAAGGCACTTTCCACGAGATCTTGTCAGTGTGAGTGGTCTTGGAGACAAGAGCGAGTGATGCAAATTTTAATCACCTGGTGTGAATTTTCACGACTGGTGTGAGGGAGGTGACATTGAAATCCAAGCAAATAATGAATGAATGGTTAAAAACACAGGACGGGCCTAATAAAACTAAACAACTAATACAAGGTAGCATTGCATAGTGTGGGTAGGGATCATTGAACTCTTCTCTGTGGTATATTGTGGTACCTCGACGACTTCACTGTGTAATGTGTTGGCCTGTTCTGGCTACCCGTTTCAGATTGCGTTCCTGTACGTAATACTGTGCCAAGAGGCGGAATATGTCGCCAGTTATGTTACGTGTGGCACGTCCTCTTTGACCGACCCGGGATCTGTCGATATCAGCACATTAAGTTTTTGTATCGGTCTTAAAAAACTGGGGGGATGTAGGAGTGTGATATTCTGTTGAGGTAATGACATCCTTTTCCTGTCCTTTCCAGATGCTGGGAGCATTCTGTTTTGATTCACAATAAAGAAAGGAGTCAAGAACAGAAGGTCTTTGATCACTGGTGTGAATCGTCTGACCTTCTCCCATACTTGGCAAACTGGCTTCCTACAATGCAAAATGACAAGGTATGCCTCTGTGGAAACAATATTCTGCCCCAGATGCCCAGTCTATGGCCCCATTTTGCCAGGATTAAATCTGCCCCAAACACCTCATTGAGAAGCCTCCCACATTCGACAGGCTAACCTGCCAACCATTTATTATGTGCTGGTGTACCATGACAATGGTGCAAAATAGACATGGACTCGTATTGAGCCAGATATATAGTACAATTGAGATCAAACTTGCAAGTGAAACACGTTTATATGCCTGTAGACTTGACCGGTATTATCGCAGTAGGTGGATCACATCTCGCGGTTCAAAAGGATCACATCAGAAGGTCCACAGTTCATATGTCCTACCGCTCAAAATGTCTAACTTAAAAAAAGTCAAACATTCAAAATGTCCAAAGAGGCGTGCTCAGATGCATGAGAGTGGGGGTGCATGATAACGCAGAGGCGTGCTAAGGCACCTGATAATAGGAGGCTATGAGGTTAGGTTAGGTTAGGTTAGGTTAGGTTAGGTTGGGTTGGGTTGGGTTGGGTTAGGTTGGGTTGGGTTGGGTTGGGTTGGGTTGGGTTGGGTTGGGTTGGGTCGGGTCGGGTCGGGTCGGGTCAGGTCAGGTCAGGTCAGGTCAGGTCAGGCCAGGCCAGGCCAGGCCAGGCCAGGTCAGGTCAGGTCAGGTCAGGTCAATTGTGTATGCCCTTGGTCCTTATTTCCTAGTCTGGGGATATCACCCCTCTTTCCTGAATCTGAGTGCACCTCTGGTCTGGGTACCACTTAACACTGCTCAAACTTCCCCTCCCTCCGTCTGTTTCATCTCTAGGGATTTTCTTGCAGAATTTGGGGATATTTCTATGACATTTCGAAAAGTGGTACCCAGACCAGAGGCGCACTCAGATTCTGGAAAGAGGGTTGATATCCCCAGACTAGGAAATAGGGATTTAGGGCATACACACCTGACCTGACCTGACCTAACCTGACCTGAACTGACCTGACCTGACCTAACCTTACCTTACCTTACCTTACCTTACCGAACCTAACCTAACCTAACCTAACCTAACCTAACCTAACCTAACCTAACCCAACCTAACCCAACCTAACCTAACCTAACCTAACCTAACCTAACCTAACCTAACCTAACCTAACCTAACCTAACCTAACCTAACCTAACCTAACCTAACCTAACCTAACCTAACCTAACCTAACCTAACCTAACCTAACCTAACCTAACCTAACCTAACCTAACCTAACCTAACCTAACCTAACCTAACCTAACCCTAACCCAACCCTCATAGCCTCCTATTATCAGGTGCCTTAGCACGCCTCTGCGTTATCATGCACCCCGCTCTCATGCATCTGAGCACGCCTCTTTGGACCTTTTGAATGTTTGACTTTTTAAATTAGACATTTTGAGCGGTAGAACATATGAACTGTGGACCTTCTGATGTGATCCTTTTGAACCGAGAGATGTGATCCACCTACTGCGATAATACCGACTTGACCTACGTCACAACAAATCTAGTCTCGTAACTTCGAAATTCAAATGTGGTATGCAGGACAAAGGAAATTATCTATTGGACACAAAATGACTCATGCATATTGGTAATGATCGGGATAGCACGCCAGTAAAACCTTCATTCGACAAAAAGTGATTAAAGCCAATTTAAAGCTTTAAAGGAGGTTGAAGTAGAACGTGCAGGCGCCAAAACTTGTGCCCATATTTCCAAGACTACACGAATGAAACACACAATATTCAGGGGAAAGGATAATAATGAGTAATGGATACTATCATCACGCCATAATTCTATGATTAAGCTCACAATCAGGCCAAGACACCCCAAATTTCACCGTTGTTTACCTGATGGTCTAACGTCGCCATGATTGAGCACTAAAGGACGACAGCAGCGTTGTCAGAGTGAAAACAAATAAATGTTAGCTACTTTATATTGAATTATGCTTAGATATAGCCGTATTTTACGATTTCTGTATTTTAATCTCATATTTGGCTATTTTTAATTTAGAATTAATACATTTTTCTGTTCCAAGCAGTGATGCCTATAATTGTACATTGTAGTTCGGAGATGCCAGACCGTCCTCTATTACTGGCCAAACCAAGGGTGATGCTGAGGGTGATGGGCCAAGCACATTGCAGTTTGCATTGGCAGTGCTGGTTAGCCAGCTTTGATAATTGGGACACACCAGAAAATATTCTAAGCAATGGGGGTTCATTGGCACAGGAACTTTTCCACTTTAGGGAGGGGGAAGTTGTCACCGCGGGGTGCAAGGGCAGCGTAGGTAGGTACATAGGCGGATCCAGGATTGCCGATCGCCATCCGGACCGGGGGGCCATCCGGACCAGGGGGCGCCACTTATGACCGGCAAAAGCTATCAGGTGGGCGCCGACTTTCGCATCCTGGGGGGGTGGGAAGCGACATTTCAGGGGGTGCCATCGACCTTTCAGGGGGCGCCGAGTGTCGATCGGGGGGCACGTGCAGGGGCGCAGCCAGGGGGGCACAGGGGGCACGTGCCCCCATCGGTGCTGGGGTTCCCTTTTGATTGTCAGATGGTGTACCCTCTTTGGGCCGTGCCGCTCGAAATTTAGCGCCCTACGCCGTTGAGCCTAGATAAAACTAGACTGCATATAGCGATTTAAACTATTGTTTGACAATTAAGTGCCTTTTTTGTCAGTTAGGGCATTCTGTTGCCTTTCCAAGCACCCGGGAAGAGTATAGGCACATAATCCGTTTCCAGATAATGCCTCATCGTCGCCAATAATCGTGCGGGCGAAGCTAATATTGTGCCCCTTGTGCTCATCTGGTGCCCCCTGAGCGCTGGTATTGGCCCCTGGAGCTGATCATGTGCCCTCTGAGCTGATCTGATGCCCTCGTAGTCAATCTGGTGCCCCCCCTGAGAAAAAATTGTGCCTTCTGAACCTATATAATACTCTCTGAGTTAGTTTGATGCCTCGAGCTTGTCTGGTGTCCTTTTTGCGCCCCTTGAGCTGATCCGGGCCCCCTGAGCTTATTTAATGCCTCCCGGAGTTGATCTACTGTCCTGGGTTGCAGCCAGGGGGGCACAAGGAGCACGTGCCCCCATCACTGCCGGGGTGCCCTTTTGATTGCCAGGTGGTGTACCCAATTTGTGCCGTGCCGCTCGAAATTTAGTGCCCTACGCCGTTGAACCTAGATGTAACTGCACCGCATGTAGCGATTGAAACTATTGTTGGACAACTTAACCCTCGCCCCACCGGGGGGCCATCGATGGCCCCCCTAAGGTTTTTCCGGGATAGCAGAAAAACGACGAGGCGCAGCACCGCGGTTGAGGGCTCTACCTCTCACTGCATCATTTTCCCATCATCCCTGAAATTTTTTACCCCGGGTCACTTAAGGTCAGGTCACCAGACGAGGTCAACCAAGGTCACCTCACTTCACCTTTAGAGCTCTGTAAGAGCTACATTTCAAAGTCCATCGATTTGAAACTTCCTACACTTCATGACCCCTCCAGGGTCTACAAGGTGTATATCCGGGATTTTTCGATTTCGTGCCCTGAGGTCAGGTCACCAGGCGACCTCTCCCATTGGAAAAGCATGGGGAAAAGCTATTTCATGATATAAAAGCCACAAAAATGATTGCAAATACTCAGACTGCTCAGAACAACGTTTTTGAACACCCTTTCACGGATCCCAGAGGTCATATTTGCCCTTTGACTTTTCCAATGTCATCCAAGGTCACCAGAGGTCAAAAACAGTATTTTGACAATAACTTTTGACCTAATTGAGCTAGAGCGGTGAAACAAACACCATCGTGTTTGTCTGGTCACTGGCTTTCATTTGATATACGGCAAGGTCACTTTTTGACCTTTCGTGACCTCAGGTCATATTAGGTCACGAGGTGACCTCTGGCGGTCAAACCACTGGCGGGAGGTCTTTACGTTCTACATAGCGGAAAAAGTACTGGCAATTTGCTATCAAATGTACTTTACCAGGCCTCAATAGCTCTAATGACATAAGAGTTATGCCCAGTTTGCTTAATCATTGCATATTTGAGTGAAAATAGCCGATCTTGACCTAATTTGACCTCTGGAGTTCAAACCATTGACCTGAGCACTAAAACATGCGAAGCAATTTCTTACTGAATTCACGCGAGCTTTCTATTGCACTTTGCAGATTTGCGCTAACGCCCATATTTTCGGAGTTAGAGGGGGGCCATCGATGGCCCCCCGTGGGGCGAAGGTGGCGCCGGACCCCCGGTGGGGCGCGGGTTAATACCTTTTTCGATCAGCTAGGGCATTCTGTCGCCTTTCCAAGCACCCGGGAAGAGTATGGGCACCTAGTATGTGTTCACCTAATGCCTCATCGTCGCCAATAATCGTACGGGTGAAGCTAATCTGGTGCTTCTTGAGCTCATCTCGTCGCCTCTCAGCTGGTCTTGGCCCCTTGAGCTGATTACTTGCTCTCTAAGCTGATCTGGTGCCCCTGAGTCAATCGAGTGCCCCACTGAGCAAATAATTGTGCCTCATGAACCTATATAATGCCCTCTGAGTCAGTCTAATGCCTCCAAGCTTGCTTGGTGCCCTAATAGCTGATTTAGTGCCCATTGAGCTGATTCGGGCCCCCGAGCCGATCTCATGCCTCCCCAAGTTGATTCTGTCTCCTAAGTCAATGTGGTGCCTCTTCAGCTGATTAGGTGCTCCCTCAGCTGATTATTGATGTCTCCTTAGATGGCCTGGTGCCTCCTGAGCTGGTTTGGTGGGCCCTGAGCCTACCTTGTGTCCCCTGAGCTGTTATGTTGCTCCCTGAGCTGATTTAGGCTCCTGCCATAGTCTGGGGGCTGGGAGCTGATCTGGCCCCCCGAGCGGATCGATCTGGTGCCACCTGAGCTGCACTAATGCCCCTGAGTCAATCTGGTGCCTCCTGAACCCATCTGATGCCCTCTGAGCTAGTCTGGTGCCCTATAAGCTGATCTGGGCCTCCTTACGTGATTTCATGAGTAGCTCTAAAGCCCTGAGCTGAGCTGGGCCCAAGGAGGCTGATGAGGGCCCCTGAGATGGTATGGGGCTCCGGAGCTGATTAAGTGCCTCATGACTTGATCTGGTATTCCCGAGCTGGTCGGGGACCACTGATCTGATTGTTTGTCCCCGAGGCTGATCTGGTGCCCTATGGGCCGATCTGGTGTCCCCTGAGCAGCTCTGGGGCTTTTGAACTGATTGGGCCCCGAGCTGGTGAGGGATTCCTGAGATGATTTATTGCCCCTGACTTGATCTTGCCCCCTGACCTGACCTGAGGCCCCTGAACTGATCTGGGGCCCCAAGAGCTGATCTGGGACCCAAGAGCGAATCTAGGTTCTGAGGGTATCCTGAGCTGGTCTGGGCGCTGAGCTTGTGAGAGCCCCTTAATTTGGCTTGAGGCCCCCCTGAGGTGATCTGGCGCCTTAAACTGTTCTGGGGCTTCTTGAACTGTTTTAAGGCCCTATGAGCCTATCTGTGGCCCATTGAGCTAGTCTGATGACCTCATCTCTGGGACCAATGAGCTAGTCTAGTCCCTGGGTGAAGCATGAGCTGCTCTGTGGCCCTGATCTACATCAGGGGCCCCTGAGATCGTCTTGGATAGACAGATAATAAGAACACAAGGCCAACTCCCATCATCTCGGGGCGGGGTCACTGAGCTAGTCTAGTCCCTGGAGGCACAACTGGGGGGATGGGGGAAGCTGCTCTGGAGGCCTCTGATCCACACTTGGGGGCCCCAGAGCTGGTCTTGAATAGATGGGGAATAAGAACACAATGGAAACTCTCCTTGTAAAACGGGGCTAACGAGGTATGAGGAATCTCTAAAACGGCTTGTGATACCTAGGCACCTCGGGTTATATAAATTACCTATTATACTAGTGGATTCTGGGAAGGGATGATAAAAAGGCATGTGCCCCTGAGCTCAGAGCACAGTCCCCTAAACCAGGATTTCTACTAATTAATTTAAATGAAGAACTAGTTTTCACAATTTTAAGCTCTGTCACACAATCCCCATCCAAACCACCGGCCTGTTCACCTTTTATATACTCTTAACTGGGACCGATCCTTGAGAAATGGAGCTTAATAAACGCGTTCAAAAGGTATCTCCCAAATTTTTCCGGCAGAAGAAATGTGTCCTTCCAAAGACACTATGCCACTCCTCGTCCCACGGCGATTGTGGGAGGCAAGGAACTTAATCCGCGTTTAGCCAGGGCTCACTCGTCACGACAAAACCAGTGGGCATAACAAATGAATTTTCGACTCCAATATGGCTTTACCTGCACATTGTAACATACATCACATGCTCCGCTGACTTCTCTGATGTTAGGTACTTGCATGAGTTGGTTAATTTGTCCTTGAATCTATCCAAAACAGTCGTGTTTTGGCTACTTCTATGACATTTTGGTGATATTTTCCCCTTTTTTCGGTTTTAATCGCGTTTTACTTCTCCGTCAATGATTTATTTGCATTTTTATTGAACCAAAGATGCCCAAAAAATGATATAAACAAAGATATAGTAAGTTTTTTAGGTTACATTAAAAAGTGCCCTTTTTTCCCCGGGGTGCCCCTCAAAGTTGGTGTGCCCCCCATACCAAAGCTCTGGCTGCGCCCCTGGGCACGTGCCCCCTTGCCCCCCTGGATCTGCCTATGGGTAGGTAATGCAAGGAAAGGTAATTTTGGGTGGGGGCCAAGCCTGAAAAAAGTATTGGAGAAAAAGTGTTCGAGGTTCCCATCCTGCCCCACTTTCAATGTTTTCTGAAATTTCGGCTAACTCCCTTAGCGTAGCCAAGAGGGGGGGAGCTTTGGCGTCTACGAACCTCCTTTAGTCGATCTGAAGTACTGCAAAGGATATCAGGGTCCCCCGAGAGTCGGTCTCAGGGGCCTCTGCGATTTGGTCCCAGGGGCCTCCGGAGAGTCGATCTCAGGGGCTCCCGAGTCAGTCTCAGGTGGCTCCCCAAGGGGCGGTCTCAGGGGACTCCGAGAGTCGGTCTCAGAGGACCCCCGAGAGTCAGTCTCAGGGTCCTCCGAGTCAGTCTCAGAGGCACCCTGAGAGTCGGTCTCAGGGGGCCCACGAGACTCGGTCTCGGCCCCCGTCCCTCCTCCCCGGGAGGTATTATCTTGGGAGCCCTCGGGAGTTAGCCTCAGGTTGTGCCCCCAAGTTTTGATTTAAGGGGACCCTGAGAGTCAATCTCAGGGATCACCCAAAAGTTAGTCTCAGATGGCCCCCGGGAGTGGGTATAATGAGGGGCATCCGAGAGCTTATCATGGGACCTTGAGAGTTATCCCCAGAGGTGCTCGTGAGTTTAGATCTTACGGGCCCGAGAGTCTCTATGGGGAACCGAGTAAGCCTTAGGGCCCTGGGGGTTAATCTGGGCCTCTAAAAGTCAGTCTCAGGGGCACCAACGACTCAGTCTCAATGGTCGGTACCCCAATTTTTAGCATTAGGGGTCTCCTCAGAGTAGGGCAATCAAAAGTAGTGTATTACGTCATCTGTCATCAGTAAGAGCTGAGTTGGGACTGAGCTGCAGGACCGGAGCTCACGCTAAAACGCCTGCCAGCATGTTTACGAAGACTTTCTTCCAGGGCATATTTTAAGGAATTGGGGCTGGTGGGCATCCGGCTAAAAAGGGGCAAGCATTCCCATAAAAGGGCACTCTTAGAGCATCAAGTGACTGGTAACTGGTGGGCACTGGGCCGTTCCGAGCCGTTCTCTGGTGGACACAGCATGGGGGACTGGTGGGCAAAATGCCCACCACTTTGTAGGTTAAAATATGCCCTGCTTTCTTCCCAAGGGAGCATGTCCGGCAAGAGTACGCAGTAGACCATTGTGTAAGAGTGCGCATGCTTAAGAGATAGGAAAATTAAATTTTCGCTCGGGACAGGGTCTGTAATTCATATTTGGAAAACCAAACGTTGCAACATAGTTCTTGTATATTCAGAACGGTATAAAATCATGCAATCGCCTAGTTTGGCGACAAAAAAACTTCGCGACATGGCCTATGCACCTAAAGCACAGCGGGGCATCAATGCATACTCCAGCCCCATCTTTTGCGTACTCTGGCATGAGTGCGCACGTGACTTTTATTTTTGATGGGCTCGTGGCGAGTTCCTTTCAGAGCCATTGGGCTGAAACATAGACAATTCTTCAGGCTAAACATCCACATAACATTTTTAGTTGTCAGACATTTAGGAGAAAAGTGAAACCCTTTAGAAAGTTAAGTGCGTACTCTTAAACGGACTTCCCCTACCTAGTGTAAATATTTGTGCCTTGTTAACCCTCTTAACACGAAAACAGATAGAGTCAATTACCAAACTTGGCTTCTGACAGACCGATACGGTCAGTACTTAAATTTTCAATGCTTATACCAGATTTCAGGAAACCCACTGGAACTTGAACCCGGGACCTGGAGCACTTTGCAAATCATGATAATTAAAAAATCAAAATGAATAGATGATAAAGCCAGAACTTTCCGTTTTCTGTGTCTAAGCTATTCCTTATTTACTTATATGCTCGGCTAAAGGTGCCAATGAACAATTATTACTCGATGGCATCGCAGAGCATTGTAAATACAGCCGATATGGCGTTATCGGAACCTGTTGGTCGGGTACACTCCGCGTCACCAGATAGCGCGCCGCTGTCCTATCTTATCGAGGCTGAGGTCGGCCAGCGCCGCTCGGAAGCCAGTGCTGAGCTCGCGCAGACATGGCGTGCGGCACCTTCAGACGGCTGCTGCTGGCACTGCTGATCCTCCACTTGGCAGACGCCAGCGGAGGCGCGCCCAGACCTAGCACAGAGCCCCGTGAGAACGTGACGTACGCAGCGCTGTCGGAGCAGCGGGGGAGTGATAGCGGCAGTGGTGGTGCTGCCAGCAGTGGACCGAGCGTCGATGTGATATATGTGAGCGGTGACAATAACACCGATGTGAGAAGTGTTACCACTATGGCGGATCCTGACAGAAACACTAGTGACAAAGGCGAGAACAGAGGTGCAGACATTGGCCTTCGTTTCAGTACTAGCTCTACATTGCATAAGGGGATGCCAATTACAACAGACATTTCTGTTGAGGTCACTGGGCGTAAAGTGGCAATTGCACGCTTTAACGCGACAGAAACGCTGATCGATCCCACGCCAGCTCCTTCCCTTGCCGAAGCTGAGGCGATGACGTCATCACCTGTAGAGATCCGGGTACTCTTCTCTGGTAAGTCATTTGAATTCACTCATAACTACGTGAGGCCCGACTCCGTGTCTGGCGAGGACCGGCTGGTTTCCAATGGTGGTGGAATGAGGGGAATGCGTGACAGGTCCCCAATGTTTGGGGAGGGCTCCATGGACGCTGCAAAAGCTGGATGGGGACCTTTTAACGAATCCCTCGTCAAATTATCACTGTCCGTCTTACCGATTGGTAAGGTGATATGGTCTGTCGAAGGGGCTTTATTCACTGTAGTGCCTCACCATCTTCTGGGCTGGGCCGTATCAGCTTCTGAGCTGGGGGCCCGCCGGCTCATAATCTGGGAGAGAATGGGCATAAATAAATCACCAGGCAGCATGAATGGATATCCCTGAGGTGGGGGTCAGGAACCCTGAATTTGGATCTCCATAGACTTTGCATAGGGCTTGTATCGCCGTGCCAACGCTAACCCGTCTAACAACTCTTCCCCCACTGGGTCGAGAAGAGATATCCAGCCTTGCAGGCAGCATGCCCACCCGAGGGCGGCAGTGATCTGGGACGGGGCTAAATTGACATCACAGGGGTGGTACCAGAGATCTCAGAGTAATAATTCGATCATCTAGGGACGGAATTGGTAAACCATATGACAGCGCTTTCAATCTGGGGTCGGATTCACGGGCGGTAGGCACCGGGGCACCACGCCGCCCTTAAATAATACATTTTTACACTACACTAACCCCATGGCGTTGACTGGAAACAAACAAGTTGAAAAGTTCATGGTGCCCTCTTAAATCCGAGCCCTCCACCGCCACTGGTGGCATTTGTATCCTGAAACCAGACCAGTGATTGGAGGACCAGTAATCACCAAGGGGTGACCCCGGTGCGCCGGGGGCAGTAACATTGAATCAGGGGCGGCACCGACTCGTCGGTGCTGCAGATCATACCGACTTGGGTTTGACGACGCACCAACTCTCACGGCCATACGGTGTTACCGACTCTCAGCCCGTTAGAGGGATTTGGGATATCAGTTCATTCGTCCCATGAGATAAGTTTGAATGGTTGTAGCAAGGGAGAATAGGGAGAATTGGAACGCATATGAATAGAGATACGGCTCCTAGAGAAAACTCGAGCAAGGCTAATTTATTTCAAGTGCTTACAGTTGTTTTTTCGCCCAAGGCAGCGTTGTATGCGTTCAAAATTATTTTTGCGTCCAGCCCAGAGGCTACAAAAATGTGTTGGAGGGGGTGATAGTTTCAATGTCTGTGGAGCTTTACAGGTAAGTTTCTGTTAGTACATGGATAGCACTTTCCAAATTAACCATGGTGATCTACATGATAATATTCATTGACCTAGGGCAACGTCAAGCGAGTGCATAATGTCAAATCTGGGCCGTGGTGGGAACGCATTGGTTGATGCCGTCATTATGCAGAAAGAAGTCGGGAATACACCAAAAGCCGACTAACACCATATAGAAAAGGTCCTATACCATTCTCTGTTTGGTTCATGGCTTTGGTGAACGATATTAATGAAAGTTTTAGTGCTACGCAAAGCAAAAAGTGATCACTTCCGAATCCAGAATAAAACAACGCTAAATTAAAGAAGCCATCCAAATTCAAACAAAAGCAAGAAAAAACTAAATAGAAATATAGGGAAATACGTATTGTAACAAGGCTGGCTCGACCTGCTTAAGCGACAATGAGGATCATGGAGGAAAACACTCACGCCTCATGATGTTGAATATTTAAACAACTAGTAGCACGACAAAGATTGTTCCATCGAGTTTACCGAAATGCGTTTTATATAACTATGTAGTGTGTGTGATTGTATTTTGTTCTTTTTTACTTGATAATGGGACCGAGATGGCCCCGAAACCAGTCGTATAACAAATACAACCTTTGGCTTTGCGTAGCACTAAAACTTTCAGTAATATCGTTCACCAAAGCCATGAAACAAACAGAGAATATTCACTTTCTAGTAAGGACAAGACATAATGATCAAACACTACAAGTGCTCAGAAGATGTGAAGATACGTGTAGAAAGTTGGCTACGTATAGAAATCATCTAACCTTCACTACAAAATGCTATCAGGAACATATCATACCGAAATCAATGAGAATCAAGAACAGAACGACAGACCCCGAAATACGCCAGATTTCTGACCAGTGTGAGCGTCAATGTGTTAAACTACGGATAAAAATAAAACCGATTTCAAGTTAGACGATTCGAAGAACAACATGAGAAACAACTGAAAATATTATCGGAAAAACTACAAGAAGATTCAGACACTCTTGGAAAAGCCAAATAATTTTTAGATAAACAGTATAACGTAACATTAAAAAAACAGCGAGACCAGCAAAAGAAGAAATTCGAGACTCTCTCAGGCAGACAGTTGGGTATCAACCGGAAGTCACAGCCCCGAAGAAAAATATGACCACACTCAATATAGGAACATCGGCTCTAGATCATGCAAGAAAAGAGTGGATCGTGAACTCATCAAGTGCCACCCTAACTCCAGCACAGATATCCCTACTGAACAAAGGACTTAATTTTGCGATCACACCCAAAAAGACACCACTGATGGATTTCATCCCAGAGATAAAAGCAGTATGCGACCAAATGCCCAAAACTGAAGCAGATCAACTACGAATCGAGACACACAGGATATTGACCCACCCACCGAACATGAAAACGAACGTGTCACGAGATGAGTGGCAAGGATTGAAGGAATTGCGAGACAATGAAAACATTCTGATCCTTCCAGCGACAAAGGACGTAAAGTTTGTGTCATTGATAAAACTGCATACATCGACAAGGCCACTACTCTTCTCTCGGATGAGCAAACATACAAACAAGTCAAAGCTGACCCTACCAACAGCGTGAATACAAAACTGATTGACCAACTGAAATGACTGAAGAAAACGAGACGCATGGACGACAAAACGTATTGAGGCTACGCCCAGGAAGCAAAGGCTCTGCAACTCTTCCCAGATTTATGGACTGCCAGAAATACATAAACCTGACTCACCTCTCCGGCCAATCATATCAGCTGTTGGCTCTTCCACTTATGCCGCAGCAAGACACATCAGTGACCTACTGTCCCCAGTGATCGGGCAGTCTCACAGACGCGTGGTAAACTCCAAGGAACTCTCAGCCATTCTCCGCTACACAACGGTGCCAGAAAATCATATACTGGTATCATTCGATGTGTCTGCTCTGTTCACAAATGTCCCTCTCGATGTGGTAACATCCCAGGTACAGAGCGCTCTGGAAAATGACGAGACTCTCGCGGAACGAACTACACTGACACCTGGTGATATTTCAAGCCTGTTGAACTTCATCCTCAGAACTACGTTTTTCCAGTTCAACGGAAAATTCTTCCAACAATTGTTTGAGGCTCCGATGGCTTCTCCAGTGGCTCCGGCGGTAGCAAATATCTTCATGGAACATCTGGAAGAAGAAGCCATCATGTCCTATCCAAAACCACCTTACATCTGGCATCGATATATGGATGATATACTCGCTTCGCTGCCCGCTGGAGATATCGAACCTTTTCTTAAACACCTGAATTCGTTTTATCCATCCATAAAGTTCACGGTGGAAACGGAAAAGGAAGGAAAGCTGCCCTTCTTGGACATGATTCTATCCCGTTCACCGGAAGGACGCATTACAACGGACGTTTACTGCAACACGACTACAAGCGGTCAATACTTAAACTACCTGAGCCACCATCCACAGGCTCACACAACAACGGTCGTGCAAACGCTAGCCCAGCGGGCTTTCAACGTTTGCGAAGAGGTGACAGCACGTGAGAAAGAGCTCAAACACATCAGATCTATGCTGGAGGATAATAGCTATCCAGAAGATTTCGTGAACTCACAAATCAAGAGAGTTAAGAGACGCAATGGACCTAACCATGAAAAACCAGACACCCAAGCCACCATCGCTGAAGAACGAATGAAGACCCTTGTAATACCATATCAAGAAGGAACATCAGAACAGATAAGAAGAGTGTGCGCAAAATACAAGATTAGAACCTACTTTAAACCGCAAAAAACTCTCAGGCAACTTTTGGTTAAACCCAAGGACAAAATTCCATTTGCGAAGAAACCTGGCCCCATCTACCAAATGGAGTGCACGGATTACAGAAAATTTTATATAGGAGAAAGCGGGAGAATGATGTCGGTTAGGACTGCTGAACACAAAAAGTCTCTAAAAGCCCTGAGGGAGATAACCCTAACCGACCGACAACCAGAAGCCACAGCCGAAAATTCGTACGAAACCGGGCACACAATTGATTGGGACGCAAAAGTGATCACTTTCGAATCCAGAATAAAACAACGCCAAATTAAAGAAGCCATCCAAATTCAAACAGCAAGAGAAAAACTAAATAGAAATATAGGCAAATACGTATTGTACGAAGGCTGACTCGACCTGCTCAAGCGACAATGAGGATCATGGAGGAAAACATTCACACGTCATGATGTTGAATATTTAACCTTCGCCCGGGTGGGGGGTCTTTTTAGACCCCCCTCGGGTTTTTCCGAAGTGACCAAAAAACGGCGGCGCGCAGCGCCGCCAAACTTGGTCTAGCTGTTCCTTCATCATTTTTACATCTTTCCTGAAAATTTTGGCTCAAGGTCATATCAGGTCAGGTCACCAGGTCAGGTGAAGTGACCTCACCTCAAAAATACTTAGGACGACATAACTAAAAGAAATGTTAATCGATCAAGTTGAAACTCATACCACATCTTGGGCTCACCAGGAGCTACAACATTTGTTCCGGGATTTTTGATATTGGTGACCTAAGGTCATGTGCAGAGCATGACCTCCCCATTGACAATGCATGGGGAAAATCACGAAATGAGCTTTTCTCAGTAAGTATGGATGGAATCAACTTCAAACATCGGTTGCGACTTGCTCTTAGCCCATTTGTGAAGCTGATACCAAAGTTTTTGACTTGTGACCTTTAAAAGGTCACCTTAGGTCAAATAAGCTTTTTTTGGTGTTTTTCTCTATAAATTTTGAATAAACTAAGATAGAGCTTTTATTTTGTCACCAAAGTGTTTGTATAGTCACTGGAAGTCAAATGATATACATCATGACTATACCAGGTCAAGTTGGGTCAGACCGTTGACCTGGGTCAGGTCAAATTCTTAAATTTGACCTGGCATAGCAATATCATATATCATTCGATTCGTATTGAGGAGAGGATTGCAATGGTGCATAAACTATGGCTGTATCTTGTTTGGTTTGGAAGCTATTGGCGAAAAAGTAAACGCCCTTATGCATGGGTGGCTATTGACATTCCCAAGAATATGCCCAATATTTAGTGACCTGTAGCTCCCTAGGCTTTGACCTGACACGAAAATGAATGCCACTGTAATGAAAGCACATCTCAAGAGCTTTCGAATGGTGTTAGAAAAATGTTTCTGGCTATCATAGTTTCTGAGATATAGGAGGTTTTCTTAGTACACCTCATATTAGCGATTTTGACCTATTTTGACCTCTGGTGACCTTGATATTGACCTGACAAGAAAAATGACCGAAGTATTTTCGATATAATTTTCGAAGAGCTTTCGATTGCCGTTTTGCGATTTTTTCTAGCTCTCTTAGTTTTTGAGATCGTGGGGGGTCTTTTTTAGCCCCCCCACCAGGGCGAAGGTGGCTCGTACCCGCCACCGGGGCAAGGGTTAAGCAACTAGTAGCACGACAAAGATTGTTCCATCGAGTTTACCGAAATGCGTTTTATAACTATGTAGTGTGTGTGATTGTATCTTGTTCTTTTTTACTTGATAATGGGATCGAGATGGCCCCGAAACCGGTCGTATAAAAAATACAACATTTGGCTTTGCGTAGCACTAAAACTTTCAGTAATGTCTTATACCATGTTTTATGAGACTTTGGGGTCACGGTCATTCAAGGTCATTGACCCATGGTGTCACAATATGATTTTTCCCTATAATGTACAGGGGTGTACACAGGAGTGTCGTTTTGGGGGACCAACTCGGGAGAAATCTTAAAAATATAGTGTTTTTTTAAAGAAAATCCGCCTAAAATTCGCCATTTTTCGGGGGTCATGGCCCCTTGGCACCCCCTCTGCGTCCGCCGGTGATGATGTACATACGGTATAACAACCGTTTGGCGGGAAATGAGGATTTGACCAAGACTTATGGCCTTCGACTTTGATCTGTGACCTTAACCCTAACATTGAGTAACGTTAACTATGAAATCATAGTTAACTATAACGGCATTGTGAACAACATAATCTGACTGGAAGCGCTGAGGCCAATGACCTTGAAAATACTGGAATGACCTTGACCTAAGACCTTTGACCTTGAGCTTGAGTATCATTTGAGGTGCCCTTGAATTGTCATACCGATTATATGACGTTATGACGTCACCACTTGGTCTACAATGCATGCGATCTGTTGCGACCACGTCGTTGTGGTGATCTCTAAACATAGGTGCTATGACTTTAAAAAATATATGGGTTAAAATATTTTTGGTGGATTTTAAAATTCTAAAACCAATCAACGTGTTCATGCATTTTCTCAAATTCAGCTGACTGGCGTTTCCGGCCGCATACGGTTCTCCCACCACCTTAGAAAAACGATTTTAACTCCGTTCTCTCAGACGCCAGAGTCCAGAAACTCTTCTCTAACATGCCACCTTCTTTGACCTATCATGTCCTAAGAATTGACCTGAGCCAAAAAGTGACCATGTAGTTTATTCGCGAATATGTATGGGCTATCCACCGGCGGTCTCATTGTTTCGCTATCTTGCATAGGAACCGAGTTCGAGGGGGTCTTTGAAAACCTACCGAGGTGTAGGTGGCTCGGAGGCTCACCGGTGCGGGTGTTAAAGAAGCTGATGAGCAAGAAACCAATCAGACTTATAATGAATAATTTTTAGATTATCAGGATAAATAGTTTCCAAGAATTTTCAGGATTTTACATGAAATCGGACCAACTAGTAGTAAGTAAATCCAGCATGACGTCATATTTGTTGTGTGGCAGGCAGTGGGGGTTTTCACCCGGGCTGCCCGGACCCCCACCAGAACCGCTCTGCAAGCGGCAAGTGCGAGTGTGTGAAACCGGACTACAAACGCACGGACGATCCAGACGCTGGGCAGCGGCACCTGTGTAGGAACGCTAGTAAGTCGACCGCAGTTCTGGCCGGAGCTTCTCGTTGGCTGAGAACCCTCCTCTTCTCTCGCAAAGACTGCAAATACTGGTGTGCTGTGATTGGTTATCCTGTGTTAATTCTTATAGTTGATTTTGTGCCTTCCAGAGCAGAGCTGGTCTAGGTATCAGTCCGAGTGCTAGGATTGGTTGAATGATGCAGTGAGATATATGACGCTTTTGGAGGAAGAAAATTATGCACGTTATTCACCGTACACCAACTGGAGGGTGGATGTGATCGGACCCCAAACATGAACCTCCGGTCTGGTCGTCTGACCGTTTGATCAGTCGTGACGCCGTCATGTTCCCGTGCAGTGACTGACCGGTCAGTGGGTATTTGGGAGCCCCATTGCAGAGGCTGACCGGTCAGTGGGTATTTGGGAGTCCCGTGCAGAGGCTGGCCGTTCAGTGGGTATCTGGGAGCCCCGTGCAGAGACTAATCAGTCAGTGGGTATTTGGGAGCCCCGTGCAGAGGCTGACAGGTCAGTGGGTATCTGGGAGCCCCGTGCAGAGGCTGACAGGTCAGTGGGTATCTGGGAGCCCCGTACAGAGGCTGGCCTTTCAGTGGGTATCTGGGAGCCATGTGCAGAGACTGACGCGTCGGCCTGCCTCCACAGCCGGCGGGTGGCTCGGAGACCCGTGCACTGACGTCTCCAGCTGTAACTACCAGATCCGACACGTGGAGTGTGGCCGGAGCGACCAGGGCTACTTCATCTGCCTCTGCTCCTTCCCGTACTCACCGCATGGCGATACTCATTGCTAGTGAGGGCACGTGACTCCAGACAGTGTTCGTGTGGTTATGGTTATACGGCCACGGCACGTATAGTTACTCACATAAACAGCACTGTCTCCTTATCAAACATATTTGATCAGAAATGCTGTCACTAAACGCTATAAAGTGCCCACGCTTATTTCACCTTAACACGCGCATTGACGGGGTGTGGGTACAATCCCCCTCGTGTTTTTCGGATACAGCATAAAAACGGCGTCGCGTAGCGCCGCCGTACTTGGCATACCTTTTCTCTCATCATTTTTACAACTTTTTTGAAAATTTTAAGGTTAGGTCATCTCAGGTCAGGTCACCAGTACAGGTCAAGTGACCGAACCTAAAAATGTTTAAAATATCATAAGTCGGAAGAGAGTGAACTTATCCGATTGAAACTTATATCACATAATGGGCCCATCGAGTTTTTATAATATGTTCCGGTATTTTTATATCGATGGTCTAAGGTCAGGTACGAGCCATGACCCCTCCTTTGGAGATACATGGAAAATGGTTTTAACTGAATAACTTAGTAACGGATGGCGATAGAGCGTTTATCTTAACTGCATTAGATTTGCCTTGTCAATGCGGTTCCTAATGATGTGCATTTTATCTAAGTTGACCTTGACCTGACCTCAGGTCAGGTCAAATCCTTGATTTGACCTAACAAGGTCATACTATATATCATTTGATTCGGCTTGCTGCGATGATTCATATACTTTAAATCGTTTTGCTCCATATTTACTTGTTCGGATGTAATGGCCCAAAACTTTCATTTACATGTTATCCCTATGTCGGTATGTTTCGACCTCTAGTGACCTTAAATGTGACCTGACAAAAAATATTTAAATATTTTCGACGGAGAAGTGGATGGGCTACCCAACGCCGTTTACCGTTTCTCGCTACCTAGCGTGGTTCTCGAGATCTTCGAGGAGCCGGGTACCCGCCACCCCCCCATCAAAGCGAAGGTGGCTTAGACCCCCGTCAATGCGCGTGTTTAATTGCCTTTGGGCCTGACTTTACCGGAGCTAAAAAGGTGTCGTGTATCATGTTCACGGGGCCAAAGCTGTAACTAAGCTGTGCTGTTCTGCTTTTTTCTGTTCTTGCGTTATGGAATTAAAACTACGGTGAGAAGTTCGCCCCCGAATGACGCAGAGGATCCAGGAGCCCCGTGGTAATGCTTGAAGATGACATGTATGGAGCAGGAGGAGGGATCATATTGCCGGGTACGTGCATACATTCCCTGCTCGCAGTTCCAACCCGACCGGCTGGCTGATTGCCATCAAGACTGCAGGGATCACTGTAATGGTCCTGGCCTTTGGATTCTTCCTCGCTTTCGCCCTCAAGGCCTGCACCAAGTAAGCTGGAATTCCGTATTTGCGTATACTGTGTACCTACAATATATGACCGTGTCTAAGCACCAAAAATTTAAGTCATGGCTCAACGGTTTTATTTAGAAATAAAGAACTATTGATAGCTTTTTGTTTACTTTAAATTTGTGGCGATGCACACTGATATCGTTCCGTTCATGTTTTTGGACACATCGCTTGACTGACAGTTTAATGCTGGTATGTATACCCATTTATCGTTACCTTGATGCCTTGCATGTGTCGTGTAGAGGAAGGTGTCGTCTTAAAGTAGAGCGTATATCAGTACCAGCAAATTCTTTACAGATATCGACAACGAAACAATTGTTTCGACAGGTGATGTCTGATTTGGATGGATCAAACATCAGATATGGAGCAAACTGCCTGATGACTCCTTCCCTCACTTCACGATAGCGCCGCCGGGAGTCCTGACTCCGGCGCTGGTTGTGAGGTCTCTCTCTCTCTCACTCTCTCTCTCACTCTCTCTCTCCCTCCCTCTAACCTCTCTCTCTCTCTCTCTCTCTGCCCCCCGAATCACGATAGCGCCGTCGGGTCTCCCGGCCCCGGCTCCGGTTGGCTGATGCCTCTCCCCCTGCTCTCCTCAGGTCACGACTCCGTCGGCGGATACCTTGGCTCAGGCGCAGCAGCGATGTCAGTTTCCGCTCTGAGGACTTCTATGCAGCTGCTGCTGGGTTCGCTGTAGCGGACCGGCCTCCTTCTTACTCTGAGGAGGACGTTAACAAGCCGCCCAACTACGAGGAGCTGTTCCCTGAGCCGCAGTTGGAGGTGAGAGAGTGACATTGTGACGTCGGTGTTTTCAACTGATGCTCGACAGCGCGGCTACGCCATTCGTTCGCCCCATACTGCGGGGGAGGGGGGTTATAGGGCTAGAACAGTTAGTTGTATAGTTGTACAAGTATAGGTTCTAGAAAAACACAAAAACCGGAGCCTGTCCTACCGTATTGCAGGGGCGGATCCAGGATTTTTCGCTAGGGGGCCGCAGCGCTGGGGGCGCCACTTTCATGGCCAGGGGCACCATTTTTAGGCCGGCTGGGGGCGCCAAATTTTATGTTCTTTATCCATTTAAAGTATTTTTGCGAACTGGATCAGTTAACCCGCACCCCGGTGGGCCTCCGAGTCACCTTCGCCCTGGTGGGGGTGTTTGAACACCCTCCTCTCGAACTCGGCCCCTATGCAGGATAGCGAAAAAACGCGAACCCTGGTGGATAGCTCATACAAATTCATGAAGACACTATATCAGTCACTTTTTGGCTCAGGTCAACATTGAGGTCATGACAGGTCAAAGAAGTTGGCATTTTGAGCAAAGCTGTTGGACTCTAGCGTCTGACAGCGTTGAGTTAGAATAATTGTGTATGCACTGTTTGCTCTCTCTCGTCACGGCGAATCGAATGATGTATAATATGAGCATACTAGGTCATAACACAAATCACCTGATCCCAGGTCAGGTCAAGGTCACTTTTTAACTTAGCATAGTCCATATGACTATCAATCGACTGGCAATAGCAATCCAAACGCAATGGTATACACATAAAAGCTGTATCATCGTTTCATGCAAAGTTATTGACCTAAGTCTGAAAACTGCTTAAGTAGCTTCGGATGACCTCTCAGAGGTCACAGGCCAAAAATTGCAGCATGAACCTAAAAGGGTCCTAGGATACTTCGATTTAGAGAATATGAAGGTATTATCACCTTTATCTACACAAATACAGTCCATTTTCTGTATTCCTCTGTATTTCCAATGGAGAGGTCATGGCCCGTATTTGACCTTATGTCATCGATATGAAAAATCCCGGAAATTTTTGGAGAACTCGGTGGGGCCATTATGTGTTATAAGTTTCAATCCGATACATTCACCCATTTCCTACTTATGCCACCTTCAACATGTTTTCAGGTAAGGTTACTTACCTGCACTGATGACCTGACCTGAGATGACACAAGCTTAAAATTTTGGGAAAACTTGCGGAATCAATCAAGAATAAGGTGTGCCAAGTACGGCGGCGCTTCGCGTCGCCGTTTTTTCCTTACCGCCCGAAAAATCGGAGGGGGTGTTCAAACAGCCGCCACTGGGGCGGGGGTCAGAGGTAATTAGTTTCATATCTTCTTTAAAAAAAATTGGGAAACATCATAGCTTTGAATGTATCTAAAATACATCTCAGCAGTGCTAAAAAGTGAAAGTATCTCTTTGGCGTTTATTTTATTGATGCACTGGAACCCACGGTTAGTAAAGGCACTTTGAGACCCGGGGAGACTGCATGGGGACTATTTTCTCCCCAATCGGTGATCAAAATTATCTTTAGAAGCCTTAAACAGTTTGTAGAAGACCAACAAATATTTAGAATAGGCCCGTCTGTGTGCATTAGCACACAGGGCCTTAAGTAGCCATAAGGGTCTAACAAACCACTAGATCAGAGCAATGATCCCAGTTCCCTTAAATCTGAGCTAGCCAGCCACGAAGGATCTATGACCTAAGTTTATGGACTTTGGCTTACTTCAAGACCCCAGTTATTGTAAACCTTTCTAAGGCTATATTCTAATATTATGCCCTCCGAAGACTTGACTGAGACAAGCAACTTGCCGTATTTCAATGTGGTACTTTGACCTCCTTCCGTGCGTAGCCACGCTCGACGTAGGACAAGCGTACCCGGGGTGCAAAGGGACCGGTACCGACCTAGCCTACGCAGAATATCAGCATACCGATCTAAGGTGCGCTGTACGATCACAATGCTGATTTGGCCCCACCATTTGTGCGGGCGCATGCTGGAAATCAGAATAAAATATCGACGTGCGTGCGCCCATTCTTATGTATTCTTGGCATCATGATACGGCCCCTGGCGACCCTAAGGCAAGCAAAGGCCCAGTTTAGGGATACTCCACATCAGAGATCAACTCGGAAAAATGTGTTTGTGTCTCCCTTCAGCGGCATCTACCTGAATTTTTGCAGGAACTATAACTAGCTATAACCAGATTTTGGCCGTTGTCCTGTCTTCGCTGTGCTCTGGCAGCGACATAGGACCCTTGACTGACCAAAGTGAACTCGAAGTCGTTCACAGTGTACACTTGTACACTTTCTGGCTTTCTCCAGGGGTTCGCTAACTGGCAAATTAGATCCTAATGGATTTAAGGTTCCCACCAGTCCCACTCACAGCAGTCAAAGACCGTCATGGATGGTTCCCCACCTGGATGCAGGGGGCCCAGCGACTTCCCGATTATACCTCAGGTCACCTCATGACTTTCCACAAGAATATGGCAGGCCTTACTGGTCACGGAAAGACCTGTTGGTCCCGGAGTACCCTTTTTATAGACTGTGCGTTCAGTTCAAATATATATTTACGATACAGAGTGCTTTTATGGTCACCGAGGGTATCGCCCTGTCCGACAAAAAAGCATGCTGGCAAGACATGGCCCGGACTGCGACCGAAAGATCTGTTAGTTACAGAGATCCCTGTTGACCTAAGATTGCCCTATTGATAACGAGGAGACTCCTGGTCCCAAAGGACCTGCTGACCGTAGAGGGCCCTACTTGTCACAGCATACCCCGCTGGCCGCAGAGGGCATTCTCGGTGGCAGACAGAAGGCTCTTCTGACTGCATTGGGCCCTGCCGACCACGGAATGATGTGCTGGTCATGCTTGTCACAGAGGGCCCTGTTGAAACTGTTGAAAACAGGTGACCCACCTGATTAAAGAGTGTTCTTCTGCCCCTAGGGGACCCTGACGGTCACATATAGGGCGTCGCTTGCCGCAGAGGGTCACGCTTGTAACAGCAAGTCATGCTGGTCCTCGAGATTTACGGTTGGTCATAGATTGTTGTAGCCCGGCTGCCCTTCGCGCGATCTTTTCCCTTCGGGTGCCTCTCATGCGACTGCGCTAGCCGCCCCACCCCTTTGCTGCGTTTCTGTTCCTCCCTACTATAGTTTCATCACCCAATCAACTTTCCTTCCCCGATCACCAAGGCTCTATCAAACCGGCCGCAAACTCAACCTATCCAAGGTGATGATGTTAGAGATCGCACCTGACCAACCCCCGTCTGCGACCTGGGCTAACGCCCCACCGGCGCAGGAGAGCCGCATGACAATGTGCTAAAAGCAAACCATATTTCCTTCTCAATGTATCTCTTCATAAGCCTGTAAGTCAGTTTTATCATTAGTTTCTTTGAAATAACTAATAAAGAGCAGGCGGTCACTCCAGATTCGAACCGGGCCTCAATGATAAGAGTCAGGGCCTCTAACCACTATACCCCCGTGCCACACTATTCAACCTCCCACTAGCCCAACACCTGTGAC
This sequence comes from Lepas anatifera, assembly GCA_034440635.1. Classification (NCBI taxonomy): domain Eukaryota; kingdom Metazoa; phylum Arthropoda; class Thecostraca; family Lepadidae; genus Lepas; species Lepas anatifera. Next base: position 95,091 of record JAOTON010000952.1, on the reverse strand, counting down.
CCGTCAGGAGGTCACTGGCCGGTACCAATCAGCGGACAATGTCGGGACGCTGGCGACGGGTGCTGTGTTCGTCCAGAAAAAGCACGATATAAAGGTGCTTCTAGAAGACGAACCAAACATTATTTTGGGCTGAAAATACTTGTATCGTCGGGCTAGGATCCTAAGCTAGCTTCATGCCAAATTTAATCCACTTCCATTGATTTTAAGGACTTGAAACCATGGTGAGAAACAAAGGTGGTCCGAGAAAATTAGCACCTTGAAATACCCTTTCGGACGAATTACTCAAAAGCCGTCGGAGATAAGTGCGTAGTGTGAATGAATGAAATGACTGCAATTAATTTTCCAATTCAAGCATGTCAATTCGGAGCTTGTGAGTGACATGTGCTCGAAACCTAGAAGCTAAAAATAAAAGGTTTTCTTCTAAAATTATGTTTATCCGTATAAAACAATGAATTTCAAAATCACGATATCCATCTCCAAATATCAGGCGTAAGCAATGTTCTTTCATTATCTGAAATGACAAGTCAAATCGGCGCATTAGACCACGAGATATTAAGATTTGAATTAAATGTGAAAAAATGCAGTCCTCCGGCAGAATGGCAAAAACTAAGTCAGAATTTTACGTTTTCCACTGGAAACTATGCCTAAGCACAATCAAATTCACCTAGCTGCCTCCAGGTGGCTGTCTTTAAACTAACTGAAGCGTGCCTCCTGACATTTCGAGCTTATAAGTCGGCCGTCAAATTTCAATAGCTTTTTTACTTGTATCAGAAACACTGCGTTTTGGCGTAATAATTATTGTCAGACCAGTTCGAAATTTTTATCTTAGGTGGCCTCTGTCGCTAATTCAAAAGGAGGAAAAATTTCAAGTTCGTCGCTTAAGAAATCAAAATGAGGAAAATGAAAAATTGAAAATGTTTGTTCCAAAATTTCTCAAAAACTATATTGAATTTAGATTCGGGGCCTTGGTTTGGGCGTCTAGCGTAAACGGGCTATCACCTTACACAATTACAGAGTCCTGACATCAAAGTTGATGTCAGGGCTCTGCAATTGTGTAAGAGCCTCTGGAGAAATCGCAATCCGCTTCGCTCCATGAATTTCGTCATGCGGCTCTGACACTGACCGAGCTTATCTATCACTGATCAACAACCGAGAGGGCTGGGTACATGGACGATCCAGGATTTCGATAAGGGGAAGCGACGTCTCAGGGGGCGGTCAGACTACCATTTGGGGTCAACCTTTGGTATCATGGATCTTTGTGATGCTAATTTTGCGTATTTTTGATGCCATTTGAAAAAGTGCCGATTAAAAAAAACACGTTGCCAAGAAAAGGAAGAATTTCACAAAGTGCCTCTAGTTAAGCAAGCAACAATGAAACAGGGCACCTTCTACCTGGATTACGTTTTGAAGCAGACTTTGCGCAGAGACGGCCTTTGGAGATTTTGCGAACCAGTCGTTGCAGTTTACCCTGTCTGCGCAGAGCGGATAGTGATAAATCCATAATATTATACATAAGGCGAAACTTTTTGCTGTTTACAAACTTGTGGGAGAGGACGCAACCGAAATTCTGCAGTTGCCTCCTGCCGAGCTCTCAATGTTTTTCTTACACAGATGACGTGGGAATTTCGCATCAGTAAATCCCAATCAATAGATCCGGAATGTTTTTTAAACACATTTAAGGGATATTGGTATATGTGCTCAAAATTTGCTTCACAAGAAACATTATTTTTACTAGTCCCCTATAGGTATTCCATCGTAGCATGTCTTGTCGCAAAAGACAACACAACTACATATCGGACGGGCACACGACCACACATCGGATGGGCATGATGGAGCAAAGTGACACCGATCGATACCCAAAGCAAACATTAAAAGAACTCGGGGCAATTGTTACCACTCAAAGCTGAGAGCTGTCCATGTGCCATGGGAGTGTCATGTTGCAGTGGGATGCCCTAAGGCTGAAAAAGAGCGGTTAATCGTGAAATTGGGGCACCCGAACACGAAGTAGAGGACATCCGAATTGAAGGCGGTACACGTAAAAGTGGGGCGCCCCAAGGCTAAGAAAGAACAGACAATTGTGGAAAATGGGGTCGCAATCATGCACTATAGGGCAGTAAAAAGTGGACGAGAGCGATCAATTTTACGGTGGGCCACTTTAGAGCTAAAAGGGACGGTCAATCATGATATAGGGGTTCTGAACCACAAAGCGGAGGGCGGCCAGAGATGAATGAGGGCAGTCCATGGTGAAGTGGGGTGCTCTAAAGCTGCACAAGAGCGGCCAGCAGTGGAGAAGGTGCGCGCAATCATACAGAAGAGAGCGGCTAAAAATGGATGAGGGCAGTCCACGTTGCAGTGGGGCGCCCTAGGGCTGAAAAGCGGGTCAATTGTGAAAACGGGGAGCCCAGTCACAAAGTTAAGGGCGCCTGTAGGTAAATGACGGTGGTCCACGTCACAGAGGTCCACCAAGCGCTGAAAAAGGGTGTCCAAACGTGAAATATGGGGTTCCCAACCATAAAATAGAGGGGGTCCGGAGGTGAATGAGGAGTCCACATTGAAGTGAGGTGCCCTAGATCTGCAAAGGAGCGGCCAATAGTGGAGAACAGGAGAACAATCATGAAGAAGAGGGCGGCCAAAGGTAGGAACGGGTGGTCCATGCTGCAGCTGGGCGCTCTAGGAGCTAAAAAGGGCGGCCAATCGTGAAATATGGGCGCCTAACCATAAAGAAGAGGGCGTCAAAAAATCGATGAGGGAGGTTCACGTTGAAGTGTGACGCCTATTAGTGACCCGGGGGCATGATATATGAGGGGGTGCTTAGGTTTATAAATGAGTCCAGCGGTGATGCAGCATGGGAGTGCCAAAAGTTCAGTGTGGTACAGTGGTACACCCTGTGGGACGCCGGTGATCTATAGCCAGGGAAAGTGTGGTGAGTTAGTCAGTTAGTTATTTGGGCTTTCGGGGCGAGGGATGGTAATGGTGATAGTGCATCGAGGGGACGCTGATACTTCACCGAGGCGATACCGATACTGGAGTTATGGATACCGGTGGTGCAGGCAAGGGGCGCCTGCGGTACATAGGCGTGGAACCGTCAGTTGAGCGTCTGTGGGAGCAAATAATCCATCATAGGGACACTGGTAGGGTAACAACAGGGTAGAAGGGGGTACACGAATAGGGCACTGGTTGGGCAACAGGGAGGTGAAGACGGTGCATGGGAAGAGCGCTGACAGCGCAATTTGGTCATCAAGGAGAAACCGAAGCTGAAGTTTGGAGCTTCCGGTGATACAGCTGGGGGGTACTTGCATTCAGTGAAATTTGTGGGAGCTGTCAAGGGTAGGCGCTGGTAAGACAACGGGCCACGTTTGGGATACAAGAAATGCAAAGTAAAGAGAAGCTGCATGGGGTTTCTGGCAGGGATGTGTTTGGGAGGGGTGGGGGGTGCGTTCATGGAGCTAACGATAGGCACCCATCATGCACCATGGAGGCGGTGGAGGCACAGGGCATGCTGTCAAAAAAATGGGGCGCCCATAGTGCCGCGTGGCGGGGGTAGAGGGGGGGTGCTGGGCGCCGGTAGAGCAAAAGTAAGATACCAATGATGCATCAACTAATCAGCAGAAATGTGTGAGCGCCTATAGTGAAGTGTGGGGGCACCAATGGAGCGAAAGAAAAGCACCAATATGTACCATGGGGGCCGCCAGACCGAGCAGTTAGTCGAAATTTGGGGGCGCTCCCGATGAGCCCACGGCGGGAGATGAAGGCGCCGGTGGAGCATAGCACAGGTACCAATGATTCATTATGGGGGCGCCAGTGATACAGACCGATGTGTCAAAAGATGGTGGAAAGAGGCGGGGGAGGGCGCCCTTAAAGCTAAAAGCAGACAACAATAATGCATTATAAGAGTGGGGCTCGAGTGGTATAGGAGGTGCTGTTGAAAGGTGAAGACCCCCTCAATTGGGCATGGGGGCGCAGTTTGAGATTGAAAAGAAACGCACCAATTATGCACCATGGGGGAGCCAGAGGTAAGGAGCGGGTCCAAAAAGCAGGGGGCGCCCACAGTGAAGCTTGGGGGCGCCGGTGGAATGCACAGAAGACACCAATGATGCCCAATGGGAATGCCGGTGGTAGATGCGGCGTTTCAACACATGGGGCGCCCACAGTGACGCGTGAGGGCGCCGTTGGAGCAAAAACGAGACATCAATGCTGCACCATGGAGGCGCCAGTGGTATAGAGTGGATTTTCCTAAGGTGGGGGCGCCCGTAGTGAAAAGTGGGGCGCCGGTAGTACATCGCGGGATGCCACGAAGTGGAAGAGTTCACGATGAGGCTTGGGGGCGCCGGTGGAGTATAGCGAAGGCACCATGGTGCCCCATGGAGGCGCCAGTAGTATAGAGCGGATTTTTAGAAGGTGGGGGCGCCCATAGTGGGGAGTGGGGATCCAGTAGTACATAGCAGGGAGAGAGAGGGGGCTCTACTGGTGTAAAACGGGTTGGTAAAAGATGAAGAACCCCTCAGTGAGGCATGGGGGCGCCATTTGAGCAAAAAGGCACCAATGATGTACCACAGGGGCGCCAATGGTAAAGAGCGGCTCTAAAAGCAGAGGCGCCCACGGTGAAGCGTGGGGGGGCGCCGGTGGAGTGCACAAAATACACCAATGATGCCCAATGGGGATGCCGGTGGTACATGCGGGGTTTCAGCACATGGGGTGCCCACAGTGACGTCTGGGGGGCGCCGTTGAAGTACAAACGAGACATCAATGCTGCACCATGGAGGTGCCAGTGGTATAGAGCGGATTTTCCGAAGGTTGGGGGCGCCCGTAGTGAGGATTGGGGCGCCAATAGTTTATAGCGGGATGCCAAGAAGTGGGAGAGCCCACGATGAGGCTTGGGGGCGCCGGTGGAGTGAAGCGAAGGCACCAATGATGCACCAGGGGAGGGGGGGCGACAGTGGTATAGAGCATTTTGTTAGAGGGTGGGGGCGCCCGTAGTGGGGAGTGGGGATCCAGTAGTACATAGCGGGGAGAGAAAGTGGGGGCTCACTGGTATAAAACGGGCTGGTTAAAGGTGAAAACCCCTCAGTGAGGCACGGGGGCGCCATTTGAGCAAAAAGGCACCAATAATGTACCACGGGGGCGCCAATGGTGAAGATCGGCTCTAAAAAGCAGAGGCGCTCACGGTAAAGCGTGGGGCGCCGGTGAAGTACACAGAAGACACCAATGATGCCCAATGGGGGCGCCAGTGGTACATAAGGGTTCCAAAAGGTGGGGCGCCCACAGTGACGTGTGGGGGCGCCGTTGGAGCTAAAAATGAGACATCAATGCTGCACCATGGAGGCGCCAGTGGTATAGAGCGGATTTTCCGAAGGTGGGGGCGTCCGTAGTGAGGATTGGGGCGCCAATAGTTTATAGAGGATGCCAAGAAGTGGGAGAGCCCACGATGAGGCTTGGGGGCGCCAGTGGAGTGAAACAAAGACATCAATGATGCCCAATTGGGGCGCCGGTGGTACATGCGGGGTTCCAAAAGATGGGGCGCCCACAGTGACCCGTGGGGGTGCCGTTGGAGCAAAAACGAGACATCAATGCTGCACCATGGAGGCGCCAGTGATATCGAGTGGATTTTTAGAAGATGGGGGCGCCCGTAGTGAAGAGTGGGGCGCCGGTAGTATATAGCGGGATGTCAAGAGGTGGAAAAGGCTTGGGGGCGCCAGTGGAGTGAAACGAAGGCACCAATGATGCCCAATGGGGGCACCGGTGGTACATGCGGGGTTCCAAAAGATGGGGCGCCCAAAGTGACGCGTGGGGGCGCCATTGGAGCAAAAACGAGACATCAATGCTGCAACATGGAGTCGCCAGTGGTATAGAGCGGATTGTTGGAAGGTGATGGCGCCCGTAGTGGGGAGTGGGGAGAGAGAGTGGGGGCTCACTGGTATAAAACAGGCTGGTAAAAGGTGAAGACCTCCTCAGTGAGACATGGGGGCGCCATTTAAGCAAAAAGGCACCAATGATGTACCACGGGAGCGCCGACGGTGAATATCTGCTCTAAAAGCAAAGGCGCCCACGGTGAAGCGTGGGGCGCCGGTGAAGTACACAGAAGACACAAATGATGCCCAAAGGGGGCGCCGGTGGTACATGCGGGTTCCAAAGGTGGGGCGCCCACAGTGACGCGTGGGGGCGCCGTTGGAGCAAAAACGAGACATCAACGCTGCACCATGGAGGCGCCAGTGGTATAGAGCGGATTTTCCGAAGGTGGGGGCGCCCGTAGTGAGGATTGGGGCGCCAATAGTTTATAGCGGGATGCCAAGAAGTGGGAGAGCCCACGATGAGGCTTGGGGGCGCCGGTGAAGTGAAACGAAGGCACCAATGATGCCCAATGGGGGCGCCGGTGGTACATGCGGAGTTCCAAAAGATGGGGCGCCCACAGTGACGCGTGGGGGCGCCGCTGGAGCAAAAACGAGACATCTATGCTGCACCATGGAGGCGCCAGTGATATAGAGCGGATTTTTAGAAGATGGGGGCGCTTGTAGTGGAGAGTGGGGCGCCGGTAGTATATACCGGGATGTCAAGAGGTGAAAGAGGCTTGGGGGCGTCGGTGGAGTGAAACAAGGGCACCAATGATGCACCATGGGGGCGCCAGTGATACAGGGCGGGTTGTAAAAATGTGGTATTTGCATGCAGCAGAATTGCCACGGGGCGCCAGTATTTCTGTTAGGCATACAAATGTGGAGCGAATGGAGGCGGCCCCCGAGGATGCCTTAGTGCCGAGGGGCGCCTTACCAGCGAGGGGGGGCCGCGGCCCCGCGGCCCCCTGGATCCGCCCCTGCCGTATTGTAAACTGGTAATTGGCCACCTAAACTCTTTGGCGTCCTTTCATATTTGTAATCGCTTTGGCCGTTTTTCCCTAAGCGTTCATGCCTAGATCCGCTTTTGTTAAACATATTTCAGTTGTAGTTACGAATTGCAGAACGTTTGCAGACATTCCTTCATATTGGTAAGTCATAGGTCATTCACCCTGAATGAACTTCACCTAAAGATTTCATAGAAAATTGTGTGGGACCTCCTCTCTATGACCTGGGACCGTTTTTGGTGTATTCCCTGCTTTTACTGCACAATCAAATCATTTTGCAATCGGTTTCCAGCACGGCCCAGCTTCGACCTTTACAACCTCGTTTGATCTTAAAAATATTAACCTAGGTCAATGGAACTTTATCATAATGTACATACATCACCACCACCCCCAACCCCCCTCCCCAACGTGCACTTTTCTAACCCTCTTGGTTTCTGAGATCTCAGGGGGATACAGTTCAGGACCTCCTCCACTGTGCGTCGATGTCAGACTCCTCTATACTGCGCGTGCTAAAACCACTCTTCAATGCGCGTTAATACCTGTACCCTCTGCGGTACGGTCGCAGTGTTTTAGAGAATGGCACTAAGGATGCTGCAATGCCTTAGGGGAACTTAATATAAATTCTCAGCGTTTGCCTACACCCCAACTGCTTAGGTTATTCAACTTGGCTTCCTGTCATGCTGTTGAAAGCCAATGCATTTGCTCGATTCCATTTATTTGGATATATCTGTCTGAATTAAGAACAGCATGTGCTGTAACCACACAAACAGCTGTGCTGACGCGTCGTTTCCGTTTCAGGGGGTATCGACAATGTGGCGTTCTCGCCGGACGTCCGGGACCAGCCTGTGCAGCGGCAGGCCGCCACTGCTGAGCTGGCGACCTCCGCGCGTCCCTCTGCCGCCGTGCGTCAACACCGACGCGGCCTCTCCGGGCCGGCGGCCCTCTCACTGGGCTCCGACGCCGACGGCGATGCGCCGCGGGCAGCCGCCAGCAGCGCAGCAGCGGCAGGCGCAGTGCCGCGACTGCCGCCGACACATATAGAGAGTAATGCCGCCTGGTCCGGCGGGACCGGCGCCGTCAGTCGCAGCATTAGCCAACCCTCTGTGGACACAGCGGCTGAGACCGCCAGTCCAGCAGCGGCGGAGGCAGAGCCGCTGCCCTACACCGGCGTCACAGACAGACCTGCCGAAGTCTGGCACGACATCGAGCTCTGAACACTGCACCGGTGCAGGTCTCACGCTCGTCCTGACATGTGCACCACAGGGCCAGTGTGAGCGGCATTGGAGTCGACGGATCCATATGATTGTTTTTCTTCAGAGACATGTTTTATGTGCGACGATTTTGAAGAGGAAGTAATTCAGCACTGTTTCAGCGTCACGAGGTGAATGGTAGACGTGCGGATGGGCTTCAGCGCCTGTAGAAGATGAACGTCGAGGACAAGCCAGTTTTGGCCTTTCATTGAAAATGAAAGACACCTGGGCTTGTGCTTAAACTAGTTATGTGACTTGGTAAAATCATGTGATATACCAGCACGTATGAACATTCACCGAGAGGTAGGTCTGGTAAGGTGATAAAATTTCCTCCCCAAATGTTGGTAACTGCTAAAAGGGACCGGACGAGTGATCCATAATTCAGTGAAGGCAGACAGACGTAGCAGTGGCGGATCCAGGAATGCATTTAGGGGGCTAGGGACTCGAGCCTCACCCGCCAGCACCTCTTGCAGCCCCTCGCCTATGCATTAACTATGGTTGCTCGGACATTGGAGGGGGCTCGAACCCCTAGCCCCCCCTTGGATCTGCCACTGATTCGTAGGCTGTTGTTTAATTTGATGTCACTTGAAGCATGGGTCAGGTAGAGCACAGCATCATGTGGCGTCTTTACCTATAGTCAATTAGCATCCAGCCGGCAGGGATTGAGGGGAGCAGATCAGGTCTTTTCAGGAGACTCGCTGGGACTCGAAGCCGGGGCACTTGCTTCAGTACACGGGCGATCGGAACCACTGCGACACCCGTCGCTTCTTGGCTTGTTCTTGAGTTTGATGTCACCAACTATGTAGATAAACTTCTGACCCACTCAAGAAGGTGTGTTCATTATCCATGAAAATTTTGTTTCGACCCACTGTTTCTGTCCAACAGGGTAGCAACGCATCTGAGCCAAAATAACGAGCATTTCAAGCGCTGGCGGCAGAACTGGGGGTGGGGGGCACCGGGGCACGGTGCCCCCTTAAATCAGATATTTAAACACTAACCCTATGGCGTTGACTGGAAAATTCCCCCCCCGGCAGCCCAACCCCGTGGGGCGGCCACCCCGTTCGGAGCCGCGGGCAACCGGGTCGGCGCGGCCAGCCCCCCCACCACCCGCCCCCAAAAAAACATTGGTTGAAAAGCCCATGGTGCCCCCCTTTAAATTCGAACGTTCCGCCGTCTCTGATTTCATGACGAGTTGACCACGATGATCTGTCAAAATACTTGTATCCCCGATTTTGAGCTGTCTTTGTCCAAATTAGAATAGATACCTATGTGCTTATGTGCTTGGAGGCTCATTGACATAGTTTCAGCTCAATCGTGCAAAAATAACGCCACAAAAAATAACTTGAGCCAAGTCCTTGCTGTCGTTTGTGGACCACCAGCCTGGTGGTACCAGGGCGTGAATTTTCCGAAATTATTGGATTCGCTCCATTCGAAACGATATCAATAACTACCACATTGAAAGGGATAGTATGATATTGTGCTTGTTTTATATTTCCAAAAGTAATATTTCCATATGCACTTACCAATTTAATTAATGTCTGTCCTTAAAATGAAAGACAATAAAATTGTAGGGGAAAATGCAAGGAAGGTAGCTGTGAATAGTATTTACCGTAGTGACTGGAATATTTGAACAATTCTCCACTTACAGAGATAACAAAAATATTAATAGTCTCTAGCTTAGACAATTTCCGCCCCACCCATCGAAAAAGGATCCCTAGAAGAAAGCTAGTTGTAAAGCTTACTGAGAGAGGGGCTATGCCAAATGCACAGAATTGATACCTAGGAGCTAAATCGTGATATCTAACCACATAAAAGAGCTCATTCGCGCGTTATGTGCCAGGCCCAGTTTTGAAGAAAATAAACAGAACAGAAAATAATATTCTCTCTTCTTGTTCTCCTATATTTCGGTAACAAAATTATTAATATCGGGATTTGTCTTACCTATGCCCGTGCTTTTAAGAATATCGAATACAAAACGCTGCAACGAACGAAAAAGTGAGGCCATGATGTGCAATAAACAATCTGTATTCACTTAATTTCGTGAACGAGCCGGCAAGTTTTCTGGAGCGCTGTTCCCTAGTTTATCACTGGGGTCAACCTGAAAAGTTTCCCGGAGGGACATGTGTTAATTGTGTTCTTCGCAGCGAGTCACTATTTTGTTGATCGTCGATGCTTTGTGCCGAAAAACCTCTCCAGAAATCTGAAAGCTGCGAGAGAAACGGCCATAGATTACAATGAAACTGAGACACCTGTGATTTGGCTCATGGCTGCGTTTGTGTTGAATACACCGGTGAATTGGCTGGCCTCAGGGTTGAACTGCCATCGGAGGCTGGCGCTGTGCGTTCTGTCCGCGTCATGGCGCTACAGTGCCGATGGGATGTTTCGTGACATTGTGGCGTGTGAATGCAACAAAACGCTCCAAAACAACCAAAGTTTAGACCATTCCCGTCCTTGAGACAGGGTGGCTATGTTGCTTGGCGGGTTCCGTGTTCGTCACCACGCCACAACATGCCAACATCTTTCATAGAATTGACATGTGGTAGTTAGGTGAAAGTGACGGACTCAAACTCTCACTGAAAAAGCCCCTGTCACAATAGGCACAAAATGTTTTCACGTTTGGGATAGAAATGTATAGCAAAATGGTCCTGCGTTCAAAAATTACTTTGTTATTTCTCCTCAAATCTGAATCCCGATATTAGAAAATTAAAGGGTTGGCCAAAGCTGCAAAGAATACCTAAATATTAGTATTTTTAAGTCAGTTTGGTGGTAAGACTAGTGTTGATTATCGAAAGGTATTAAAATACTGCGAATAAAAGACATGGGCTTAGAGGCTATTTTCCTGTTAAATCAATAAAAGAACAATGCCCGTCTAGTACAGCAATATACACCTGAAAGCAAATATATCGAGCACCACTGCGCACCACAGCATCACGTCTTGATATCTATGTTAATTGTTTTCTCGTGAGGCATCTGTCATAATTGTCTAGTGGCACTGCCAATTTGGGACTTCTCAGTTGGCAGTAGGGAATATTCCCTTTTCGCCTCTACCAGTGCATCCTAACCGCTTTCCAGTGGAAGCAAACACAGTTGTACATGCAATGGTTTCACGCAATCCAGTCATGAGAGATGGAGTGAAAACCGGCCTATGAAACGTTTAAATATCACGGTTAAACCAGACCGGGCACGGACCTTCGAGAACCGTGGCATCGTTTGATAAAGCAGACAGAACACCATGTGGGTAGATTATACAATATGAATTGGAGCATATGCTCACGTGTAATCTCTTCATTTCCACATTCCTGAGATGTGATAAACAGGTAACCAGCGGAAACATAGATAACGTGTTTGGATGTCTGCACATATTGGGCGCAGGTTTACGCGCCGACTGTGACTGGGCAGGGATTTTGTGCGCACTCATCTCATAATAGATGCACGTAAGGGTGGGTGCCATCACTTGCATGAACTGGTGCGGGAGAACAGTTTCCGGCGATTCGACATTCGACTGTTCCTGTGTGTTACCGCGCCAGTCATCTCCATTCCGGCGCCCCGCCAACACTGGGAGGCGCCGCTCCAGGGAAGCGGCCTCAGCCGAGCTCGGTGCTGCTGCCAGAGCTCGGAGATTCATATAGCCCCAGCCCCTTCCACCTCAGACAGGGTGTCACTTACGTTGCATAGCCTGAAACCGACCGACACACCCACATCTTCCACCGAAACCGACTCAAGCCGTAGGAGGATGACGTCACTGGCCTGTTCAGCACTGCTGGCGCTGCTGGTGCTGACGTCATCAGCGGCAGCCGAGCTGCGGCTGCTGATCCTGCACCCGCTGTACACAGGCAGCCAGGAGTTGGTGCTCCGCCAGCTGGGAGAGCACCTCAGCAGCCAGCGCGGCTTCAGTGTAACTCAGCTGCGCTGGCGCAGCGACCGCACGCAGCCGGTCGTCAACTCCTCCGTCCACGTCTTCACCGCCGGCGTGCAGCCGCAGCCCGGGCTGGACGCCCGGTTCTTCACGCCAGGTGGAGTGTTTAAGGCGCCGACCTCGCTGCTGTGGCGGTCCGGGGACAGGGTGTCGCTGATCTGGAGCGGCCTGGTGGAGACAGGCTACGTCCACTGCCGCCAGCTACTGAGCGATGCCGACATGCTGCGACGTCTCAAGAAACGCCGCTTCCACGCCGCTCTGGTGGACCTGCAGGCCAATGAGTGCAGTCTGATTCTGGCCAAGGAGCTGGGTCTGCCCGTCGTCGCCTTCTGGGGCAAGCGCTTTGTCGGCAGTGTCGCCCACGCCACTCACATGCTGACGATCCCGTCTGTGCTGCCCACCTATGGGTCCGGCCTGGCACCGCCCATGGATCTATGGAGTCGCGTCAAGAACACGGCTTATGTTCTGGCGCAGAAAATTGCACTGGAAATTCACATCAGACGCGTGGATTCCATTAGAGGGGCGTACCTGCCACATATCCCGTCAGTGCGCGATCTGCTTCGTGATATAGACGTGGTGTTGATGAGAACCAACTTTCTGGCCTCGGATGCATTCTTGGTGCCACCAAACGTGGTACCCATAGGGTGCCTTCAGTGCCGGCTTCCTCGTCCACTGCCCAAGGAGCTGGAAAACTTCATGAACAGCGCCGAGGAGCACGGTGTTTTGGTCTTCTGTTTAGGAGTATCGGGGTTTGATGCCGATGTAGTCCCGCAGGAGCTCCTCGATACCTTCCTGCAGTCATTTGGTAAGCTCCGGCAGAAGGTGGTGATGCGCCTGAGCCGTGACCGCGTGACGTCGGCGCCTGAAAACGTCCTTGTCGTAGACTGGTTACCTCAGCAGGATATTCTGGCTCACCCCAACACTCGCCTCTTTATCAGTCATTGCGGCATGGGCAGCGTTCTCGAGTCCATCTACCACGGCGTTCCGATTTTAGGCGTGCCCATATTCCTGGACCAGCTGGAGAACGCCCAGATGGTGCAATGGCGCGGCGCCGGTGAGGTCCTGGACCGCCACTTCTCTCACCGAGCGCCAGCTGACGTGCACGCTGCAAAGGATGCTGAACTCCTCCGCCCGGTACCAGCGGCGCTCGCGGCGCCTGGCGGCAGTGTGGAGGAAGCAGGAGGCGCCGTCGCCGTCGGACCTGGCGGCCGACTGGGTGGAGCTGGTGGCCCGGTTCGGAGGTCTGCACCACCTGCGTCCGGTGGACCACCACCTCAGCTGGGTGCAGTACTGGCTGCTGGACGTCTGGCTGCTGCTGGCACTGGCTCTGGCGCTACTGATCGCCACAGCTGCAGGCTGTCTCAGACAACTCTACCGAAAATCAGCCGCGCTGATTGTCGCACAGCGCCAAGGAAAAAGAAAATAGAAGGTACCAGATTACACAGAGACTTCGTAGTGTATATTGTCGAATACAGCATGGAGTCATATTTATGGTACACAAAAAAACAGGCTTATTTTTCTTAAAAAGACGAATTCAAGCTAAATTTTGTTCGAATACATTCTACCAGCAAACTTCTGTACAGAACAATATTTGTTGAGGCGTCAAGACATGCCTACAAGTTAAACCCACCCACTATGTTATCAGCCAGTAATTTTATTCCTTTCTTTTTGTAGCCTGCAGCGTAAGAAAGAAGAAGCAGAAGGCACGAATCACTATCCTTGCTTATATAGAGGTTGTACGGCAGTAGGGATTGTGCTGATGTAGGGATTGTGCGGATGTAGGGATTGTGCGGTTGTAGTCGCGGATGTAGGGATTGTGCTGATGTAGGGATTGTGCTGAAGTAGATAACAACGATGCATGGTGCATTAATTCGGCTACATGATGTTATTTTCATTCACATCAGCATACTCTGGTGCAAACTAGAAGAGGATAAAAATAGGACACATATCATCACTTTTTGCGTACCATCGTCTTCGTGTCGCTTCTTATCGAGCAATTGCGCAGTGCCCGCGAGGTCTACCTGGATCGACATATGGATGCAACTTCACATATGAGCGACACTGAGCCGGCCCAGCTCGATTGTCTCGACAGTCTCGCTGACAAAAAGCTAGCTAAAACATCTCCGAAATTATGCAACATACCTTGACGGGAACTTCGCCATGTGTAAACTGATCAATTCAATTACTGACTGAACACATTAAAGGTGGGTGGGGTTCTGGCAAAGCTCATGACACAGCAAAACAGCGACATGCCAAATCATCAAATTTCCGTTATTTATTGCGACATAACTAGGTATAGGTCTAAAAAGGCCCCAACTTGCTGTGCAGGGAGCATCAATGCTGTGCGTTATGAGGCGAAGGTCAATTGTATCATAAGGCACAATGTTCGCCCTCAGGTATACAAGAAAGGGGTGAGCGGAGATCACACTCACGCTATAGTTAAAAGGTATGAATCCAACCGTATTGAAATTTACCAAATGTATTCGAGCTGATCTAAGGACAGGGTTACATTTTAGGTCCCACACCACGTGGGTACCCCTCTTCGATATCTCAGAAACTACTGGCTCGATTAAACTGAAATTTGGTATGCCTATTTGCACCAGCAAAATAGCTGGCCTGCACCGATCAGCATTAGAGGCATGCCTCACTCGCACACGGCCATGCGCCTTCAACAATGAAAAAGTGAAATTCTTCGATAAATTTCAAGGATGTGCCATGATATTCCAAGCAGATGTTAAGTCATTAATTTCGCACTGAACTTTTCTTATGAATGCTAGCCATATGGTTGATACCAAATCATGTGGGCACGCGCATACAAAATTAACAGACAGCTTCTCCGCGGTGGGGGATATGATCCTAAATTCTATATTTTGCTCTCAAATTATTGGTGATGGCAACACAAAACTTCACCACAGGGTGCAGGGTCAGATTACTCACTCCACGCTGTACTTTGTACTATCGTTTTTGTTTTAGCTTGAGAACTTTGCATCACACATTGCGGAAACTTTTGAATTTGAAGCCGCATGTGTATTTCTGAAACTATTAATGCGCGATCATGTGTATCACTGAGCCAAACCTGCACCCCCTGTATACCGTCTACATGATACAAATACAAGCAACGCTCTGTGAGGCACGCGCAAGCCATAGGGACAGTTCAAACAAAGCACTGCCGATTTCTGGATTCTGCAACTTTTCGGATATAAATCGTAAATGACAAGAGATAAGAAGACAAAATAAGAACAATGGAATTTTCACACTTGGAAGCCTTTTTTGACTTTATACCAAGCCACTATGACTGACAATATCGAAAGTAAGCAGAAAGACTGCTACATCTAAACATTGTCATCCCAAAGTGTTTAATTCTCTCGTCCATCTCATGCCACAGCATAAACTTGTTTTTTAATACGATATTCAGAAATCCCAAAGTATGCGCTACAAAAGTATAGCTTTTGTTTCCCTATGGACAAAACACCTCCCAAATTATGAGCTATATGCAGATTTCATCTCAAATTTAGTTTAGACCTGTGAAATGCTTCAACATTGTCATTGTCATGTATAAAATGAAAATATCACGTGCTTAGGGGTTCACCGCATGGAAGATTCGTCCATTATGTATTTACCTTCAAATTATAGGTTTCACCGTTCTCGGGATGACACTGTTGATATCCCTATAATGTTCAAAGTTAAAACCAGATTTCTAAAATGTTCTTTGAGATGGAATGTAAATCTATTTTACTTTTAGATGTGGTACACAAATAGAAAATTCACAAAAAAATGTCTTGAACTAATTTTTTGTATTTTACCAACAACTAGCCCTTATTTTAGGTTCTGGATGAGCCTGCCAGAAGAATTGGGAAAAAAATGCTGGTTGAAATAAAAAGTAACTTGAAAACATATTAGTGACTTGGTTTAACTGCTACTGAAGCGATATGTTTTATCTCTGGATAATTTTCAAAGTTATTACCGGGATCCAAAAATGTTTCTTGCGTTTGGATAAGTGTCAGACTACCTTTGAAACGGGCTGTAAAAATTCCGAAATCGAGAAAATTATTCCCAAATTGTTTATTTTTGTTTCTTGTCAGAATACAGATTCTGAATAAGTATGTCAGGAAACGTCTAAAACAAATTTTGGTATAAATTGAGCGGTAACGTTGAGAGATATTGACAGTCATGTTAAGCCCTCGTCAGTTTTAGCTAATGCTCTTCGACAGTCAGAAGGGCAGTTCCTATAGATAAATCACTCGGTTCCGCGTTACGGTTTCAGCGCTTTGAAATCAAAAAACACGAATGGCTCGTGCTGAGCCAATATCTGACGAGGACACAAGCCGTCCAGTGCAGAGTCGCGAGTGCAACAGGTGTGGCCTGCTTCCCACACAGCCTGGCCAGCGCGTGTTCAGTGTTCGACGGGAGTTGACTCGTCTGCCGGTTGGAAAAACACAGTTTCCTTCAGGGTTGTTGTGTATTATTGCATGTCAACACGGCAGAAAATGGCGGCCGTCAGTGGGTCTCGGCCGTGGCAGCTCACGCAGCCAGCTGCGCGCGTTCCCACTCAGGGAGGAAGCTGCCGTCCACGGCTGCGGCACAGGTCTCCACAGAGCGCGGCAGTGCAGCCAACAAGGCCGGGGGGGGCAGGGGCGGGGGGCGGGGGGCAGGTGATGGGGACGGGTGGAGGGTGGCGCCCCGGCACCGGCGCGCCTGCAGCCTCACGGTACAAAGGGCGGCTGCGCGCTTCACAAATGGCTCAACACTGGGTGTCAACATGGCGCGAGCCTGCACCATGACAGATCGGCGCGGCGGATGACCTTTTTACAGATGCGTAGAACACGAGCGCCGAGGCTTGGCTCTCGTAGATATCAAACTGTTCAAGTCAATCGGAATACATGTGACATGTTCAATTCGCAAGTCAACAAGCGCACATGATGAGACAAAGTCAAAAGGCATGGACCCTAAAAAACCTCGGGTTGGCCTCGACACCCCAGGAATCACACGTAAAATACACTAAAGCAAACAGTCAATAAAGCATAAGGAGATTCCGGATTTTCGGAAATGTCTCAGCGTTCAGAGCTGGACAACAATGCATATCTCCACAAAAGCAAACTGTGGTGGAAGACAGCAATCAAGGAAGGTCTAGGTACTGCAAAACAACCTAGAAAATAAAGAAGAAAAATACATAAGGTGCGTAAACTCTGCCTCTAGAGTCATCCGCAGCAAACCTGGACACATGCGCAGCAGATCAAGGAAAGAAACGAAATTAAAACGGCTGTTTTCTATGCAAGAGAATATGCTTTCATTCTGGGTTCAAAGAAGGTATGCATGTTCGAGGACTTTGCACTTGATAGTCTCTGCAATATCTCAGCTTCCACTCAAAATACAAAATATGGTTGCCGATCAAGTTTCTTTTTCGCTGCTAAAACAATATCGACAGCAAAGTCGTCCTGCAGAACATACACAAAATTGAAAACTGAGGGGCGCATATATGGACATATTGTCATTAACCAAGCGCAATGCAAATAAACATATAACAAGCGCTATCGAAACACAGATAGAAAGATTATACTTCCCTGAAAAATACAAAAATACCATTAACAACATGACCAAGTTTAACTCACAGCATCGCGTTTGATGAGATAATAAGGGCGATCTCAAAACGCTGTACTTTTGGCAGCTTAAAGAAACGTGCAGTTGTGTGAATACTAGAAGCGTTTGCAACGAAGCAGTCAACGGTGGATCAAAACGGCGGGTTTGATGCGGAAAACAAAAATTTTGAAAACAAAATCAGTACCTAAATCAACATTCAACGTATCTCCAAGCAGATTGAAAGGATAGGGTGCAATTTTGACACCTGTTGCTCTCCTAGTGACCGCAGAAAACTATGTATATTCTAAAGTTTTCCAAAATACGTTTTTGCAGATGTCTTCTCCCGTCTTCTTTTTGTCTGGTACATGAGCTTTATCACTAAAGGCCGTACCACAGTATCTCCTCATGCGTGAACATTTTTCCCCGGTCTAAGCTTAAACATAATTTTATCCGACAAATGCCACGGTATATAGAACACTAGGAAAGGAGGATTTACCGCCCCCGATCAGGCCAATAGGATGACCTTGGTCAGCTGAAATGATTCGGCTCATTAATACGGATTATTCGGGCAATTTTTAATGAATTCTCGAATTTAACCTTGCGTTTTGTTTACGCAACACAAATTACACATATTTCTATATTAGTATTTGTTCGTCTATTTCACAAGATAGCGGCAATGTATTGTCTATGAAGGAAGCGGTAATGGTTAAGCTTTAGGTAGAGGCTTCGAAGCCTTTTGGCGCACAAAACAGTGCCTCAGGACAGTTTGAACTATTTTCTGCTCCGTACCGACGGGATTGCCTTTTAAATGAACCAAGGGGATATAAACATTGAATCAAACCGTGTCCGCAGCGGTCTGAGCTTAGCGTCCCATTTATTTTAATCTCTTCTTATGCTTCCAGACCCACGAACCAGTGGCGGATCCAGGGGAGGGCAAAAAGGCAATTGCCCCCCAAACGGAAAAGCTGGGGGCAAAACTATGTTTTTGCCCCTCCCCCAAAGCGATCGACCTCCTTTCTCCCCGACTCCTTTTTAGCTTGTAAGCAAGATGTTGGTGCTTCAACTCTCAACTTCAAACAGAATTAGTGAAGTTCAGTGTAAATATTGGGGCCTGGATAGGAAAAAAGTATCTTGACCCCATATTTTTCACCCCGTGGCGTTTTTGTTTTTGCTTTTCGGCTCCAGTTCCCAAAATCCTACCGAAAAGGCAAATTGTAACGCAATTTTTCACAGCGTGACGTTTTTTGGCTTTTCGACTTTGGTTTGCCCCCCAAACCAACCGGCTAGATCCGCCACTGCCACGAACTAGCATCTTTTTGTCGCATATCCAGCTGGCCTAGGGTTGACGCCAGGTCACGTGTCTATCCCTCTCTGACAAATACAAGGTTTAATTTGGGAAATATTCTCAACATGCTTATAAATACATCTCAAGTTTTGAACCTTACAAAAGTTGTATGACTCAGGCTTCGAAGCAGTTTCGCCAAAAGTTTTCATGACCAAAGGTTTTCTAATCACTACCATATGCCCTGATTTGGTGAATATCAAAATCTGGCCACATGATTTGCCATGATGTCCCATTTATTGGCCTTGGCGAGCCGCGGGGACACCATGTAATAAAACAATTCTCAAAATTGTACGTAATTTGCCGACTCTCCTTTATTACCTAACTAAGTATGAATTCAAATTTCAGGGTGGCTTCAATAAAATATTTATTATTAGTACAAAAATCAAGGAAATGTATGGGGACATCATGAACATCAATGTGGACATTGCTTTGATAGAGGTAGACATACAAATTTGTATTATAGTCTAAATTTATCTTTATTTAGTTTTTGTGTGCGAAGGTTTGACTGGTTTACAGCTTCGTCAAAGACAAACAATAGAGAATGTACATAAAAACATTAAAACAACGCAAACCTAGCCCTTGGTTCCATCAAAGTTTCAAGTACACGCTAGCAGGCCCGAGTTCTTTTATACAGCAGGCCCAGGATTTGTTTTAAACAGGTCACGTGCCCTTAAATATTTGGTTTCCGTTAAACCCATCCTTGCCTCCCCTTCCCCCTTCACGATGTCCAGCTAACCAGATTTGTATTTAAAAGATGGAATAGTTTCCAGAAGTAAGAGTGAATATCTGTTCAATAAAGAAGTCAGGCATCTTCGGAAAAAAACATATCACAGAGTGTATCAGGATCTAAATGCTCCAGGTCTTACATCGATGAAAAAGGCAGAGGTTCGAAAACAGGATTTCAGGAAAGTGAAAGAAATTTTAAGTTTCACAAGAAACTCAAATGCTTAAAGTCCACACCAACAACTGAAACCCAAATGTGAAAAACCTAGAGCGCTAAAATAATATTCGGCAAACATTCGAAGCAGCCTTTGGGACAGTTCATCCCAACATAACCATGCGCACAGGATTGTTGAATTGGAAATAGCCGGTTGCAACATTTGCTATACTCTATATCTATCTATGACGGAATAATATGACATTTTAGACAAGTGGCCTCCTTAGAAAGCCTTGGGAAACTCACGTGTTCAACAAAGAGTATATGACTTGATTTGTGATGTGCGGAATTATTTTTTTGTCCGAATTTCAAATTGATTTATTTGACGAAGCTGCAAACCGTTAAAGTACCAACAAAAAACGTTTTGTTCAATCTGTGTTGACCGCAACTACGTGAAGAACCAATGCAGTTTGTTTCCTCCGGACCGATGAGACCTGCACTGTAGCCGGAAGATCGGTCGTGGCAACAAAATCGTGGGAAATGCAAAAGTAAAAGAACAAACACGAGGTGGTCACTTGGGTAAAGCATAGATGATGTTTTAAAATCAGTCAGGTGTGGCCTTAGCTCAGATTGTATGTTCTGATTTCTAAAAACGCATGGTTTTCTTGTATGAAACTGAGGCAAGCTGATACTTGAAGGTAGCAGTGTCGAGACTAAGTATCTAAAAAGAAAAACATTAATCCAACACCGATTGCATCGGACATTAGGTAAATTTAATTTTTGGATCAGAATGCCCGTCTGAATAATCTCAGACTTACAAAATATTACATATATAAACAACACTGTCACCGGCCCGAATAATAATATTACATGAATCCTTTCAACAGAAATGCAAGTCCAATTATTTCAATTGAGAAGTGAACGAAAACATATATTATTGCCCAGCAAAACCGTACAGGGAAGCAACGCCATAACCAGGTAGGTATAATTCACCAGACACCTTGACACCAAGTTTTTCGCTTGCATGAAAACATCGTCATCCTGAGCAGGAGATTCGCATGAAAATGCCTAAGGAGAGTTTATTGTTACCCAGACTAGGGAATTAGATCTAGGGCCATTCTGGGTTGAGATACCACCTACAGAGCGTAAATGCCTCCCACAGAAAAGAGCGGAGTCGGTACCATTGCGAACCTGTGGCATACGTGAAAGCCTGATCGGCCGAAACCCGGTTATCGGCAATTTCTGAGATACCGATTGGTACCGTTACCGATTGTCAACTCTGGTTCAAAGCTCATCATGCGAATCAATAAGAAATAGTTAGTGCAGTGTCATTTACGGAGACGCAAGCAATAGTCAGATGGTGAATGAGGAGGAAAATAAACACAGCCTAATGATTACCTACGAACCGAACCTGATCTGACGAAACTTACAGATCCAAGGCTGGTCATAGGCCCTCCTTGCATCAGACCCATTCACGATAAAACGGCAGAAAGAAGAGCTTGGAAAAAGGAGAGGAACAACGTTAGCCTTTGTTTACCTTTCTGCAAGCTAAACAGCAGAGCAAATACTTCATGCATCGTAAATGAAAAAGTGGTTCGCTCACGATACGCTAAAAGACTCAAATACATTTGTTCGACGAAAATGCTATTTTGATTCATTTCAGAAACAGCTGTTCACACATCCTTACCAAAGGGGTATTACATATCTAGATGTGGCCTGCAGTCCACCAAGGGAGGCACTCGACCCATTGTTCACCTTGATTTATGATGCCAATGCCGTCAAGGCCAATGTCTAAGAGAATCGATGATTTTACCGATTGTCCCATGTGAGGATCACAGTGGTTGCACTCCGTACCGAAAATAAAGCAGAAACTTAAACTAACCGAAAACAAACAATATTCAAGCCACAGTCCGTGCAACCAGCGCAAAGACATGTAAAAAACAACGACAAAGAAAATCCTAAAAGCATCACAAAAGCGAAACCCGCACTGCAATATAATTCCATCACATCAGAAAACGAAACCGAGCACGTAAAGCTATCGCAATATTCTTTACCACGCGCCCCGCTGGGATCCCTGGTACAACGCATCCGGTTGGGAGAGGAGGAAAAGTAGGTCACACCTCTTTTAGAAAGCGAAATTAAACGAATCATTTTCCGGCCAGGTCAATATTGAGGTCACCAGATATCAAATAAGGTTTGATAGGGTAACAACAAGACATTGACTGTTTTCTCCTGTATATTCGGGCTAAGCTTGAAGGGTAAGGGTAAACAAGAGTGCACACTTTTACTATGCGATAATCTCATACCGTGTCCTTTATATTTAGATATACATTTTACCCTCAGTAGAACAGTTTTATTGGGTCTGCTTAGAGTACCCGAGTAGGAATCGAAGAGTACGCATGGAAATTGCAGCGAAAGTTTTGTACCTACAGTGTTGTGCTATTTCGAATAGTCTCAATGTCTAAACTGATTATAAGTTTTGACACAAAAGGAGTGTAAAACAGTTTAAAACATGTTTTCTACTACAGCAAGTAAAAATTTTAGTTACGCCTCAAAAGTTAGTGACAGGACAAATGGTATGTCAGGTAAAGTGGTAAAAATGGCCTGACCTCAAACAACGAAAGGTCTCAAACGACTCCCGGTAATAAAACCAATGACGTCACAATGCCATATTTATCTCAATTCAGTGCGAAGTCATTGGCAAAAGAATCACAATCGGTTGTAGTGCCCCCAGATAGTGTTTGAGCGATCAGGTGTCCAAATATCCACTTTGATCCCCAGGAACATCCAGAATATATACGAGGAATTACTTTAACTTGTATGCACTAAAATTATAACTTTCTTTCTTTCTCCTTTGAAATAAAACGAGGAGGTAAGAAATTGACCCCACCATTAGTCAACAACACAAAAATTATAAAAATAGATTTGTAGACCCCTCATAACCTCATCATATAGTTAGGCTTTGGAAATTATCAGTTAGAAGATGCGCTTTTGGCACCGGTTCAAACTCAAGACTTTTGACCATGAAATAGGGTGACAACACCTGGGATAGCTCCTTGAACTGACGTATCCAGGCCTTGAAAGTTGTTTGGAGGTGTATGTAACAATTGGGATGTTACTGTGAGTTGCGCTTTTAGCATCTCCTCCCTGTTGCCTTGTTCAGGAAGAACCACGCGGGGATTCTCCCAGCAGGGTGCGTGTTAAATCACGTCACAGATCTGTCAACAGTGCCTGCACAAAGATATAAAATACAGGTCGCTCATCGATACAACTGCATTGCAGTTTTCAGCCTCATATATCATCCACCAACTGACGTTGGCCCCAGCGGCTTCCCTGGAGAAACTCCGTCAGCCAGTACCGCCAACGTCAGCGATTCCAGCGCCGTGTCGGACCGCCTCGGGCCAGATTCGTGGTCCAGACACCCCCGTACCAGTGCGACGCCGCGGGAAGGCCTCATCAGTCACGCGCCACACATGCCTGGGTGGGCTCGGCGGAACAGCATGACCATGCCTCCAGGCACACCGCACCCGAACACAACCGCACCTACCAACAGGGAACGGCCGCTGCCGCTAAAACACTGCCAATCAACACCTGCCCAACCCAATCAGGTGTCCAACACAAATATGTACTAGGTGTACGGCACGTCTGGCTAAACACCTCATCGAGACCGCCGCATGCTAACATGTACTGGTTAAGCCTTCAACTGCCGAAAATAGCTGGACATCAGCTCAATTTATTGAAATAAAAGCAGACGAAAGCGAGTATGTGCCGGTCATACCTTTCAACAGCACTAGCAGAAGGCGTGTTCTCATAAGATCACTTCCATTTTGTTGGCCCTCCGAATGATTCTGATCTGGCCGGGAGGGGTGTCTGGGTGCCCCGATGCCTTGAACGAAAACACCACGTCGCTCTGACCAAAGTTGGCTTCGAACCTGAAGAACAAGAAAATTGGATGTTAAAAAACAGACAGAGGTGTAAAGTGAGCTATTTTTCTTATACTCTTACGTGTCGGTAGAGGCTGCTGAAGGAGTTAAGAGTTTCAGTGCAATACAAAATTGAAAGAACAACACTAAGTCTTGGATCGTAATATTTTCTCAGTTGCACGTCCTCACATTTCTCATAGACCTTTGAAAATTTAAAGACGTTTTACCAGAGACGGAAATTCCACTTGATGTAGAAAGTAGGCTTTCCCAATGTCAATTAAAAGTTTTTATTTATTCATCATTTTACATGCGGTACATGATGGATACACATGTACAGGACTGATTAATCGCTCCCGACCAATAGCGTGCCGAAAGCACAGTGAGGAGGCAGCATACCAAACTAACTTTAAATGGAACACAAGGTTTAAGGACGCAATCAACCTTTGGTTTGCTCTTGCATAAAATATCGCATATGAGTTTCCAGCACCATATGATACTATATTTTCATTTTTAGGGTAGGCAAGTCTATTTCCAACAACCATGGTCAAATGTTGACATTGCTCTCTGGTATGAATTGTCCGAAATGAACAAAAAACGTCCAAAGCATGGAACACTCCTTGGGAGTGGAAAGCACAAGCGTCGGAATAGGGGACGCCAGGAGGAACCCTCTGATGAAAAATATCGACCAAACTGGAAAAAATCAGGAAGTTTTATAACCAACATGTTTAAGAAACAAGGAGCCTGAGTCCGACGAGATTCTGTTTGTCAGGGGAAAGGTATTATCAATTGGATGCTGAAAATTGATTGGCCCTTGCAATTTTGTCGATAAGGACGATTATGGTGGATAATAATAATAAGAAATCGATTGGTCAAGAAACCAGTGCAGATATCATCAAATACGCCAAACAATTTGCATTTCCCAGACCAAGAGGCTCGTTTTCACGCACAAATGCTCTCATTAGTGGGAAACTCAGTATGAGTGACCACTGACGGATCTAGGCCCATGGTTTGAGGGGAGGGGGACAGCAAGGCCGAAAATTGCAAAAATATAGTGTTTTTCATGAGAATTGGCAAAGTCTCAGGCTGGTAGATCAGATGCCTCCTTCCCTGAATCCACCAGTGCGAATGACACTTCAGCCAAGAAGTGCTGGGGTCCCGGTTCTTCTGCCCATCCATTCACACGTTGGTAAACCTCCACTCGGCGGCGACTCACTCTGTGTCGATGTTGATGTCGGGCGGCTTCCCCGTGGCGTTCTGGATGACCAGAAACAGCTTGGTGACGATCTCAATGACGTGGCCGGTCTGGAAGACCAGGTCGCCTTTGCGGTGTTTGCCGCCGCCCTCACCCCCCAGTAAACAGCCGGGCAGGTTCTGGTCGGGCGCGGGCACCTCCCGCGAGGGCGACACCTGTTGGCCACGCTATCCACTTAGACTATACGCCACATAGCAGACGGAGACAGTCCCTAAGCACATTTGCGGGTCAAGTTACATAGAATTACTTTGCTTTTGTATTGGGTTATCTAAAAAAGCAGTTTTCAGAGATAAAAATACACTTAAATGATTATTCTCTTCAAAATATTGCTCCAGATGAAGGAAAAATTTAAGGAACAACTCATACAAAATCACATTTGGGCTCATCATGGTTATGGCCCAATTATTCCTTGCGCTCCTTCAGGCAGCCTTTAGAAACATAACACGTAAAAACATTTGATAGATCCTGTAAAGTAGCCGTTAACCGTTCATCCCTTGCAGTAAAATCGTCAACAGGTAGCACTCACAGAGCGGGTAGCTCTACAACATATCTCTAAGATGAAATCACGTCTGCTTCAACATAGCAGTTGCGTGAAGCAGACTCGGACAAGCACTGACCGCGCGCACGTGGAAGACAGCGATGTCGTCGAGGAACGGACTGAGCGATATCCGGTAGATCTCCGGCGCAGGGATTCTGTACTTGATCTGCATCGTCCTTTGATCCAGGATCAACATCGCACTGGTACTCAGCACGAACAGCACCGGTACAAACTGTCACCGGACAGGGAGCGTCACACGGGGCCGATTCAACGGCACGCATACAGCGCACGTCGCGCACAAAGCATAGGGGTGCGCAGAGCTTTGAAAACATATCAAGTACGTGAATACCGTCAGAAATAATATGAAAATTTGGTTGGGTATATGGTATCATTCTAATCTAAATCAATTAGCGACAACGATTTAATTGATGATGGTGTGCACTCAGATTAGGCATGCCAATTTCACGATCATAAAGAAGTGCCAGTGACTCTGAAATAGTACCCCTCACCCCTACAGGACATAAGGAGAGTTGTGTGTTTCAGAATTTTGGAGAGTCGGCTCAACTCCTGTCGCATGCAGAAAAGCGGTTGACTCAACTCCGACTCAACTCACCAGAAAAATTCAGTGAGTCGACTCAGCTCTGACTGAAACTTTAATCCGATCAAGTCATTTCTGACTTAACCCAAAATTTAAGCCGGCTCAGCTTTGACTCAAGTTCAAAATAAAGTTTATAAGAGAAAATATTAAGAGAAAGAGAGAATTGGCCTACCTTTATGACAAATTTTGAACTAAGATAAGTTTTTAGAGCTGAGAAATCAGCTCTGCCATATTAAGAGCGTAGGGTGTAAAGGTAAAATGAGAGAGTAAGAGAGAGAGAGAGAGAGAGAGAGAGAGAGAGAGAGAGAGAGAGAGAGAGAGAGAGAGAGAGAGAGAGAGAGAGAGAGAGAGAGAGAGAGAGAGAGAGAGAGAGAGAGAGAGAGAGAGAGAGAGAGAGAGAGAGAGAGAGAGAGAGAGAGAGAGAGAGAGAGAGAGAGAGAGAGAGAGAGAGAGAGAGAGAGAGAGAGAGAGAGAGAGAGAGAGAGAGAGAGAGAGAGAGAGAGAGAGAGTAGTACACGATTAGCTTAGAGGTAAGGACGTCGCCCAGGCTTTTTCCCTGATATTAGACAGGGGCGGATCCAGCAGGTCGGCTGGAGAAGAAGGCAAGCTCAAGTCGATGAACAAAAATAATATTTATGTTTAAATGTTTAATATTATTGAAATAAAAAAAACATTTGTCGGTGCATCGTGGAAACGGTTATGCGGCAATATATGAAGGTGCAAGGCAAAATTCAAGAAGGATAGGTAGGTAGGTAAGTAAGCCGGGAAGGACAAGGTACTCACGAGAACTTCCCATTTCAAGGACAGCTTCGGCGCTTCATTTTTATGACGTCCAATTTATCGGTGTACGATGGATTTGCGAACGGATTTTTCAATTTTCATCCACCAGATTTTGTGCCATGACTCACGTTCTCTATAAGGGCTTCCCAAATTAATTTCCAAACAGCTGTCTCGCACTAGAGAAGGCTAGAAATCCGCGAATATAAAAATTTCAATAAACTAATCCGCTGTAATCAAGGTCCTAAGACGCGGCCTCGCACGTGCTAGCAACTGAGGCAAGCCCTACGTCGTTCTTAAGAAACTCACTTAGCTCTCTAGACTTCGGTTCAAACAACGCCCAAACCTTCAATAAACCTTTCACAAAATACGAACTACATCTCTCTTTGAAAAAATGTCGCAACACTTCCAATGGACCAGATAACACAGCATACCCAATGTTCCAAAATCTTTCCGAAGTTGAAGACATTCAATTCGCACGAACGCTGTACTTATTCATCCTTCCCTACAAATACTTAGAAATATCCCAGCCATCTCAGACATCGATTAAAACCGAAAGAAATTTACTATAGCCAAACACTTGAGCGATATACGAGAAATCACGCTCCGAATTCCCAACATACCAATTGCTTTCACTCCAAAGCTGATACCTTTCTGGACCTATAAACAATTAGAAGTTAGATACTTACTTCATAAAAATAAAAATAGTTATTCGCCATTTGAAATACAAGAAAAATTTTTTTCTTCAGGCAAAAACATCCTGATTAGTGTTTTTTTCACTGTCGGGTCTCGTTCCGTAGAAGGAGCGGGAGCTGGGCTGTATGGCGTTGGTACAGCAAGAAGTATTCGACTCTCTAAATATCACTCTATATTTTCTGCCCAGTTAGTGGCAATAAGAGAGGCTTTTAAACTTGTAATAGAAAGCACAAATAGACGAGCGGTTATATGCACCGATTCCTCTTCGGCAGCTGCTGCTCTAGAAGTATCACATAACTCGTCACATCCAGTAGTAAACGAAATAGGGCACCTCATCAATAATACCCTGGCAAGCACAAAAGTAATACTGTTTTGGATTCCGGGACCCGCCAGAATTACCGGCAATGAAATGGCAGACACTTTTGCCAAACGCTCACTCTCCCTCCCCGAACCGCCAGACATCCCATGTCCAGCGGTCGATATAATAAGCTTTGTAAACATGATGTTTAAAAAATACTTGCAAGGGAAATGGGAAAATCCAAAATAAACACCTGAACCAAATTAAGCCTCAACTGGGATATTGGTAGTCTTCAAATCAAAATAACCGCCATAAAGAAATAATTTTGGCCTGTCTTCACATAGGACACACAGGGCTGACACACCACTTCATATTTGATCGAATTTATGGAAGAACAGAGCCACCCAGGTGTTATATTTGCGGTGTTCAGTATACAATTGAGCATTTCCTCCTCACATGCCCAATTCACAACAAAAAGCGAATGGATATTGTAAACTATTTGCGTAATAATAACCTCCCTCCCTCTCTAAATGTGGTGTTGGGCAATGAACACGCGGAGCTCTTAGACCACGTATTTCAATTCATGCAGAAAACACGATTAGTTACCTATGTAAACTAAGGGGTATCCTCACAGATTGGCAAAAGCATGCAGTTTTACCCCTAGGCTAGGATTGCGCCTGATCTTTTACCTTCGGGTTTTCCAGATAATTAGTATTAATCTGACAATTCCAAACTAACACACGCAAACCCATCGCTCACCTCATCACAACTCAACACTACTCCAGCCGTGCAAACGCTACCCGAGTGCGTGGCCTCAAAACCGTTGGGGGCCTGTAGCAACCGCTGCAGGGCCTGGGCCGGGGACACAAGGCCGACGTTATAAGCCACACCCAAATGCACACCACCAATTAGACTATACTCCGCGTCGCAATTTTGGCCCAAACTCCGGTGAACATTTGGCTTGAAAGAAAGGACCCAGTCGTCACCCCGTTTAGGTCTGGGCCTCATCAACCCTCTAAAATCACTTGGTTCCTCTACAGTTCTCTCTCCGGCGGATGGAATTTCCTTTGCCGAAGAAAAAAGTTGCTGATTTAACGAGCCAGTACACACGTCCAAACAAATGAGGTATTGGAGATGTCAATCAAAAAGCACATGTTGGTTTATCACGAGGTTAGGCAGATTCAGCGAAATCACGAAGTGCCTAAAATCACATTTGTTGACGGTAAGAGCTGCGGACGTGGATTGTCAGAGATGCAAATTATCGGCTATTTGTCCCAGTAATCCGAAAAAGGAGTAATCTCTGTAACTTTAACATGGAGTCAAATAATATTTACTCCACATAAAATTCATACCTACTTCGACATTTAAAAGCGGGTAGGCAGTGGCAGATCCAGGGGGGGACAATAAAAGCATCTGCCCCCCAAACGGAAAAACTCGGGGCAAAACTATGTTTGTGCCCCCCCCAAAGCGATCGACCTCCTTTTTTCCCCGACTCCTTTTAAGTTTATAAGCAAGATTTTGGTGCTTCAACCCTCAACTTAAAACAGAACTAGTTGAGTTTAGTGGAAATATGGGGCCTTGGATAGGAAAAAAGCATCTTGAGCTCATATTTTTCAGCCCGTGACATTTTGTTTTGCTTTTCGCCTCAAATCCTGTAACGGCAAATGATATTTTAGCGCAATTTTGCGCTGCGTGACGTTATGTGTTTTGCTTTTCGACTTTGGTTTTCCTCCCAAACCGACCGGCTAGATACGCCGCTGTGACTAGGCAGTGCTTAATGTGCCTCTTTGGCAGCGCCACCACTGGAGAGAGCCTGTGTGGCCTTCAGGAGCCTGGATAATAGACTGTACCGTCCTACTTGAAAACATACTGTACCGCCAGCAGGCTCAAGAAGCCTGGATAATAGACTGCACCGCCTTACTTGGGGATCTGCACCGCCAGAGCCCTCTGTTCGGCGGAACAGCATCTCCGTTCCAGAAACTCCCGGGAATGGGATTATTGTTATTACAGGGCGGCTAGGATAGAATTGGAGATATTTGTCATGGACACTTCCAGCATCTGGGCATAACCACTGATTTACGGCCGCTTTAACCCTATTTCCGTCAGGCTCCGGCTACCCTATTTCCGGCAGGGGGCAATATCGGCCCCCTAAGATCTCGTAATCTAACCGGCCGATTTTGAAAATTCAAGTG
Source organism: Lepas anatifera (assembly GCA_034440635.1). Lineage (NCBI taxonomy): Eukaryota > Metazoa > Arthropoda > Thecostraca > Lepadidae > Lepas > Lepas anatifera. The sequence continues at coordinate 65,020 of JAOTON010000952.1, read as the reverse complement.
CTATAGATTCCCCTGACGCTAAACTTTATTTTGAAAAAGAAAATTTCAAAATTTTGATTTTTAAGGAGAAAGTCGTGCAAAATATACAATTTTTGTGTATTTTTAGATTTTCCATAACCCTTGTCTCTGTTGTACGATTTTCACAAAACTAGTTCAGATTTACAAATAATTGACCCAAAATTGTCATATACTCGAGTTACGCAAAAATTCGAAATTCAATGGCAGTTCCAGGACCAGGACTATAGGAAATATATACAACCTAAAAAGTTTTTGTTACGCGGATTAGAAGCCGTGATATACTGCTTGGTATCTTTGACACATAAATAAATGAAAAAAAGTGAAAAACTCATCAGGGGCGGATGCAGTAAGGTAAAACAGTGGGGTAAAATACATCCCAACAATATGCAGTGGTATGCATGGTATATTAGTCCCTCGACTAGTTGAAATTTATTTCTGATAATTTTTACCCTCCCATGGCAGCTCTGGGAAAGGGGGTGACATAGGCGGATCAAGGACTCTCGTCGTGGGGGGCGGGTGGGGGTGATTGGAAACACATTTTTAATATACAACGATATTGAGTCGCGGCGGTGATACTGGCTGGGAATATGCATTTTGAAAATGTGTAGTGACTGGACACGCCTCTGGTAATCTAGAATTTGGTTATAACTATTTTGAATTTTCATATACCCAATTGTATTCGCCCTGGCACGGCTGTAAGCAGTCTTCTCACTTACTAACGTTTAGTCCTTCTTGATAACATGCCCCCATTTTAAACTGCTGTAACCGCCCCTGATGAATACAAATAGTGACAATTGTGAATGCACTATCATCTCACATAAAAATGATATAATAAAACCATATAACTGGTATCAGGATCAGCAGAGACGGCTTCCTTTTACAAAGAACCCATCGCATACGATAATACTTGGTTTGTGGATAGAACCTCCCCAAAAACCCAGCCATAGCTCCGCCCGGTAAATATATAATATTGAAAATTTCAGAAAACCTGCCTGTACTAGTTTTAGGAAAAGTCAGGAAGTTTCAAAGTTCTATCGCAAGCCGTTTCGGAGATATTCTTGAAAAACCTTAGGGGGCAATATTAGCCCCCTGCCGAAATAGGTTAACACGCGCCCCGCTGGGGTTCCCTGGCATGACGCGCCCCGCTGGGGGCGTTTTTCGCCCCCGTATCTCGGTCCCCACGAAATCTAAAGGAAAATTACGGGCGGCGTTCGAAATCTCTTGACAAGACGAGGAGATTTTATACAAATAATTTGTATGTCAGGGCAATATTGAGGTCAGCATAGGTCAAAGAAGGTTCCATAGGCTTACAACAGAGCAGTGTACGTTTCTTTCTCTAGAGCTGTCCTCAGGAAAGCTAGATAAAATCTTGATACACCACTGGCTTCCTCTCATCGTGGCAAATCGAATGATGTATAATATGACCTTGCTAGGTCAAATAGTGAAAATGACCTGATCTCGAGCTAGGTCAGGGTCACAGAGTGACCTGGTATGGTCATGTTGCATATCAATCGACTCCCCGTGACAATATAAGCACAATGCAAGCAAAATGGGAGATTTATCTCAATTCAGCGAGAAGTTATTGGCAAAATAATCACTCTATGCTCCCGTGACCTGATATGACCTTTGAGAGGTCAGATGCTCAAAAATCATCTTTATGGTCAAGATCAGGGTAAGAATAGACGGTTTGAGGGTTTTCAGCTTTATCTATCCATTATTTACTGAAAAAGAGCCCATTCTATTTTTCACCATAGACTTATAATGGGGTGACCAAAAAATTGACCCCACCTTAGGTCAACAATATCAAAATTCTGAGATTGCAAATTTTTAGACCCTAAAGAATTTATCATTATGATTTAGCCTTCCAACGGACCCGTGTTATAAAACCAATTTTAAGCTCTACCATGAAAAATAGAAAAGCTCCAGGAAATTTGAACGCTATTTCGATGTTTCATTGCAGGTGTCCGGGCACCCCCCCCCGCCCCCCCACAGATGTAAATCCGCACTCTCGCGTTCGGAACGAAAGGTTAAAGATTCAGTGCCCCCACTTATTTGCTGGTGACGACGCCCATCCTATGGCGTATTCCAGCGAAGTGAAATCCCACATGTAACAAGAATAAGGGCTTAATCCAGTGCTCTGAAACTATAGATGCAAATCCATGCGTGGATGCAGGATATGAAGAAGAAATTTCCACACAAGACATACACCGGACAATGTATTTTTTTACACACTTTTGGTATATCTACCACAGCCGTTCCACAGGACTGAGAGCGTGGATCCCACCAGAGACCGCTACAGCAAGACGCTATACCGAGCAAAAATGTGACCACTCAACGATTATTAGCCCCTAAACACAACAAATAATCAGATAAGCCCTCCAAAAACACACTGAAAGAGGCCAGGGAATTCTGTGGATACAACTGGAGGCTACCCAATCACACATCTGCAGTGCATAGGGTGAACAGTATCAGGGAGTTCAGAGGATAAAGGGGAGCAGACCTCCTCGGGCCGAGTGTCGGTGTCCCTTGCACTGACCCGGTGCCCCCTGATAGATTGCTTCCCTCCTTCCCCAGACTGCAGGCAATGGCGCTCTGCGGTAAAATAAGCACCTTCGCCCCGGATAGATTGCTCCCCCTACACTTGACACCCTCCTCGACTAAACGGCGGCTCTTGCCCCACCCGGCCATAGGATATTCTCACTCCGTCCATGGTTAGTACCTTGCCGCTGGAGCGTGCAATTTTGTTTATGATATCGGCAAACACCACGTATTGGTCATTGGAGTCAGCCGAGATCTTCTTCCACTGGCTGTTCTGCCGCAGGCGGACGTAGTCGCCCAGAAATGGGTGGCCCAGACTGCAGACAACACACTGGTTATGGCAGCCATATCAACTTCACTGCTAAGAAGAAAATTGGCTCAAAGGCACAACATTGTCCAGGTGAATATGCTTACTTGATAAAAGTAAGCATAATATCGGATCTGGGCCGAAGGTTTGAGAGGGCCACAGGCCCAAAATCCTGAATTTTTTTAGAAGAAAATTGTTACAAATCGAGAAAGCTGAGAGGGAGAAGGCGGTGCGCAAATGCATTGTGTGCCCCCTGAATTTACCCCTGTGCCTGTGACTTCAATAGAACATCACTAGCACTGACAGAAAATCCTTTCAGTGGAAGAATTCAAATCATATCTCGACTCTGTAAGATTTTCCCGCCTTGAGCCAATCATCTTCTTTAAGCAGATGAGCTTTATTGTGCAGTGTCAGTACCATTAGCCGGGAATACACACCACACAGAGTTAGTGGGCAGTGTCAGTATCGTTCCTGGGATTACACACCACGTAGCGTTAGTGTGCAATGTACGTGGGATTATACAACACACAGAGTTAGTGGGCAGTGTCAGTATCGTTCCTGGGATTACACACCACGTAGCGTTAGTGTGCAATGTACGTGGGATTATACACCACACAGCGTTAGTGGGCTGTGGCAGTACCGTTCCTGGGATTACAGACCACACAGCGTTAGTGGGCAGTGGCAGTACCGTTCCTGGGATTACATACCACACAGCGTTAGTGGGCAGTGGCAGTACCGTTCCTGGGATTACAGACCACACAGCGTTAGTGGGCAGTGGCAGTACCGTTCCTGGTATTACAGACCACACAGCGTTAGTGGGCAGTGGCAGTACCGTTCCTGGGATTACACACCACACAGCGTTAGTGGGCAGTGTCAGTACCGTTCCTGGGATTACACACCACACAGCGTTGGTGGGCCTGCTGGCCACAGCCGACTATCAGCTGACACAGTTGTGTTAGTTGACAGCACGCGGGCCAGCGAAGTCCGGCAGAGCTGACTCTAGAGAGACGGAGCTGGCTCTCGCTAGACTTAGCTGGGTCCAGCCTGCGTGCCATGCTAGATGCTATGACTTGAGTAACACCGGTTAGCGCTGTCATGGCGACCAACCTGTCCATTGCTGCGGTTCACTTTGTTTATGACCGCAGCGAATACCACGTGGCGGTCGTCCCAGTTCAAGTTGATGTACTTCTTCCAGAACACGTTTTTCCTGGAGCTTGACGTAGTCACCACGAAAATGCTTGTTCAAGCTAGCCGGTACAAGTGTTCAAATCATCAGTATTTATGTACCGCTGAAGAGCGTTTAACATACAAATGTAATTATTATTAGCAGCATACCTAGCAAACGCACGATACTACAAGACTAACAGAAACATAACTATGGACCACAAAATCAAGTCAAGTTCCATTTACATAGAATCAAATTCTTTGAGAACATGTTAAAATACACTAGTGAGTCTTTCTCCAATGCATAACTTGCCTTTTTGAGTAGGAAGCCTTGCGACCTTTGAAAATGATGCTGGAAGTGACCTTCTCTCGCATGCGGTTTCTTGACGTTTGATCGTATCGCATTCGGTACTTGTGACACTGAAATAAAGAACAGCCGGGCCAGTCAGCTTCTCTATTTCCATTCGGAGGCACCAACTACGAAGGAAACACAGAATGCGACCATTACTGTAGGACCGAACGTGTAAGCAGTATATTCGCCTGAAGCCCAAGGGATGTTATGTTTTCCCCTGGAGGTTGTTAGCTGTCATTGTAGTTAAATTGAGGACAGCAATTGGAAAAAATGTATCACACTGAGCTTAAGGTTTTTCACCAACTCGCTATCATTCTAAATTCGCCATGATAGGGGCGAAAAATATGCATCTTCAATTTTGCACTTCTGTATTGACAAACAATTGAAACATGTGTATCCTCAATTTTGCACTTCTGTATTGACAAACAATTGAGCCCATATCATAAGCACCCGGCCGGGAACATTTGGACGGCAGATGCGACGCAGCCGGTTAGGGTACGGCGGCCGACTCACCCTCCACTTGTGGTAGAGCTTGTAGAGCAGCGCGCTGCTCTGCTGGCAGAGTCGGGGCGCGTGCGGCCACTCCCTGCTGAGGGGGCTGGCTGAGGGCAGGTGGTGTGCCAGCCGCAGCAGGAACCGGCGCCGCTTCCAGCAGCGGTAGGCACGCTGCACCACCCGCGCCGCCCACTCGGTGCGTCGCCGCTTCTTCATGGCACGCAGCTCCTCCTTCGCCTGCCAGTGGGCGAATCGGTCAGAATGCAGCAGACAGCAGTCACGGAGGCAAGGGGATACGCCTGGGTCACTCCTGGGTCAAAAGCATTTACTGGTCACTCAAAATTCAATTGAAATGACTGTCAATCACAGGTGCAGTAATGGATGCACCAAGTTGGGACATTCATCAGCGCCACGGCTTGAGGCTACAGAACACTCCTTGGTGGCCTTGCCGTGGCATGTGCGCTGTTGTGATTGGCTACAGTTTAAATTCTACTCGAAGTGACTATCCGGCACCATTTCGCCCTGGGAAGTGCAGACCGTGAGCCCGTCGCACATTAACCTCCTTATGCTCGCGACATGTGAGAGTAAGCGGCTGCGCTAGGAGGCACGTGTAACTGACGCGGGGGCAGTGTTCGGAGAGCCGGGCTGTTCAGCAGTCTAAGCGCAATACAATACGACCGTGGGTGGATGTGCTGCGCGCCGCTATTGCACTTCTATCTATACCACATCTCATTAAAACTACCGGCTCAATTAAAATATGTCTCTGCAGGCTAGGGGAAAATTAAGTTGGTTAAGGTGCAAGGAATTTGTGGGCTTGAATTCGTCACCGTTATGATCCCATTACAGTTCAGCTTCGATCCCACTGGTTACAAAAGTCAAGAATATACTTGTGATTCGGGAAGTGTAAATACTGGGGAAGCAAGGCCCCCGAACAGCATTGGAGCTACAGTGAGAGCGCCAGTTCTGCAGCCAAACAGATCTAGGCTCAGCCTCTACTGAACTCTACTGAGTACTCGGCGGTGGTGCGTGCGTGTCTGACGAGGGGTCGGTACGGACCATCTGCACCAAGTTCCAGTGGGCTAGAACCGACCGCACACCCCTGCCGTGGCCCAGCTCCGACAGGATCCTGGCTTGCTGCGATGACCAGGAGCGATACCGGCGTCAGCAACACAACACCAGCTCACTACAACCGCGCTGAAAGGCACGCCCATTATCTAAAATCCCACACGGACTAGTGGTGTAAAGTTCCCCACACGAGCTAGTGGTGTGAAGTTCCGGTACGCCAGGCCCATGTCTGGTCCGATTCAAATTTTTGGCCTGCTTCAGAGTCCGATAAATGCTTAAACGGATAATCTGTCGGAGAAATAATCAACATGTCAAAGTATCCATGTTTTAAACTTTTTTTGTTTTGTTCTTACAACATTGGCTTCTATGTATCGTTTGATAAATCATTTACCTACAAACAGCAAAATTGTGAGAAGGTACCCAAAATATTTTTAAGAGAACAACATACACATGCGGCTCAGTCTTACCTTCCACGTTCTCCAGTTGGAGGCGATGATGATCTGTGCCTTTCGCATGGCCTCGAAGAGCCGGTGTTGCCTCCAGCCTCGCCAAGTCTTCTGGATCAGAGTGGCTAGCTCCTCCAGCCTGTCCCGGCGGTACTCCTCCAACTCAAACACCTGGTCACAAACACAACTCCTCCAACTCAAACACCTGGTCACAAACACAACTCCTCCAACTCAAACACCTGGTCACAAACACGACTCCTCCAACTCAAACACCTGGTCACAAACACAACTCCACCAACTCAAACACCTGGTCACAAACACAACTCCTCCAACTCAAACACCTGGCCACACACCCAACTCCTCCAAATCAAACACCTGGCCACAAACAAAACTCCTCCAAATCAAGCACCCGGCCACAAACACAACTCCTCCAACTCAAACACCTGGCCACAAACACAACTCCTCCAACTCAAACACCTGGCCATAAACACAACTCCTCCAACTCAAACACCTGGTCACAAACACAACTCCTCCAACTCAAACACCTGGTCACAAACACGACTCCTCCAACTCAAACACCTGGTCACAAACACAACTCCTCCAACTCAAACACCTGGTCACAAACACAACTCCTCCAACTCAAACACCTGGCCACAAACAAAACTCTTCCAAATCAAACACCTGGCCACAAACAAAACTCCTCCAAATCAAGTACCTGGCCACAAACACAGCTCCTCCAACTCAAACACCTGGCCACAAACACAACTCCTCCAACTCAAACACCTGGCCACAAACACAACTCCTCCAACTCAAACACCTGGTCACAAACACAACTCCTCCAACTCAAACACCTGGTCACAAACACGACTCCTCCAACTCAAACACCTGGTCACAAACACAACTCCTCCAACTCAAACACCTGGTCACAAACACAACTCCACCAACTCAAACACCTGGTCACAAAAACAACTCCTCCAACTCAAACACCTGGTCACAAACATAACTCCACCAACTCAAAACCTAGCACACACACAACTCCTCCAACTCAAACACCTGGCCACACACACAACTCTTCCAACTCAAACACCTGACCACAAAACAACTCCTCCAACTCAAACACCTGGTCACAAACACAACTCCACCAACTCAAACACCTGGTCACACACACAACTCCTCCAACTCAAACCCTGGTCACAAACGCAAATTCTCCAGCTCAAACATCTGGTCACAAACACATCCCAGACAGCTCAAGCGCCTCGTCACAACACAGCTCAAACAGCTCAAATGACCACAGACAGACACATGACCACAGACAGACACATGACCACAGACACATATACAACACCTAAAACTCTGTCTAAAACAACGATCAGACACATAACGTGCTGTGACAAAAGCAGCTTACATTTAGAACCCGCCCTAAATTATTTAGCCCATGTATAGACAATGGCACGACAAAGGCACCGGGGCACGGTGACCCCCTCCCCATCTAAATGAAAAATAACGCTTGCACAATAGCGTTGAACGGAAACTGGATTTAAATGTGGAACACCCCCTCCATTCCCACCCTAAATATTAACTGTATTCCTGCCGCTGCCGTTAGGACCTGTGTGTAGGCTTATTGAAAAATAGAGCGCCAGCCGTTGAGAGCAGCGCCCACACCTCGGCCACGTCTCCCTAGGGAGGCCGGAGGGACCAACAACAACAACAAAAACAACAACAACAACAACACCAACACCAACACCAACAACACCCACACCAACAACACCCACAACAACACCAACACCAACACCAACAACAACAACAGCGCCCACGCCTCGGCCACGTCTCCCTTGGGAGGTCGGAGGGACCAAGAATAACAACAACAACAACAACAACAATAGCACCCACACCTCGGCCACGTCTCCTTAGGGAGGCCGGAGGGACCAACAACAACAAAAACAACAACAACAACAACAACAACAACAACAACAACACCTCGCCACGTCTCCTCAGGAGGCCAACAGGGACCAAAAACAACAACAACAACAACAACAACAACAGCCACCAAAAACAACAACAACGACACCCTAGGACCAGACCAACATCAACAACAACAACAGCGCCCACGCCTCGGCCACGCACCGTCTCTGGACTCCGGACGAACAGCTTGGTCCGGCCGAACGCGTACTCCGACATGGGGATGGGCAGGTCGCGCAGCAGGTAGGTCACGCCCTCAGCGGCCATGCCGCGCCACGATGGCCACGTGTGCAGCGACAGCATCTTGTAGCGCGTCAGAAACGTCTCGTAGCACTGGCGGTAGGCGAACCCGGCGCGGCGTATCCGCACGTTCTCCATCAGGCTGTGGAGCGAAGGGAATGGGATGGCCCAGTGCAGGTGACTTCTGCTGAACAGTTTCATTGAACACTTGGTGTCAAGGATAACTAGCTTAAAGATATCGAAAAATTATTATTGTAGTTTCTTGCTATTTGAAAAATCCGATTAGAAACGTCAATTATTTTTGTATCTTTGGCAAAATTTTGGAAGGCCACTCAACTATTATCGAAATAGGTTAACAGTTCCGATAAAATGCGAAACCTTCACCCATCACTTACTTTCGAAAACTATTTGAAATTGAAAAGTAATGTTTTTGTAATAAAAATGTCTGTTCTCTGTATCTGTATTTGAATTAATTTTACAAAGCCTTTAAAAACTACAAATGAATTAGTTTGCCTAGAAACGGAAAAACATAATTACTCAAGTCTTCAGCCGTTTCATACCTCGGGTCTTGAGTCGTTTTCTGCTTCAGCACCAGGATGACGAAACTTTTAACTACAAGATAACAGGATAACTTAACAGGATAACTAGCTTAAGACCTATGCGTGATTTATTACGTCATAAAGAAGAAGCTATTAAGAAGCCCCCTCCCAATTGACAGACCTTTTTTAAGTTAGTGTTCACCGTACAAGCTGCAACAAAATTATACGGCTAGTTTTAGTACTATCATAAAATCCTTGCTTCCTTAGAGTTGTTGCTTTATTTTCACGTTCTTGGTTTACATTTTCTCATCATTATCGATCACATTACGCAGAGAATTATATAGAATATTACATATTATTATATTAACATTAATAAATATATATATATATATATATATATATATATATATATAATATTATTCCATGTTATTATATAGAACTCTTCTCCTCATGGACACGTGAACATAAACACCATGATGGGTAATACATTATTTAATTCTTCGCAGTTATTTTCATAGTATAGGGGCATATAATTCCTCATAGGCCAAGTAGAGCACTGGCAGATCCAAGAGAGACCATGAGAAGGGTTCAATAAACAAGAAAACAATATTGAAGTGGCGGCCAAAGTCAGCGCTTCCCCGACCGTGCGCCCCATAGCGCAGAGTTCAGGGGGAGCAGTGGTCTAGTAGATGGTGGCTTCAGGGATGGACTCAATCATTATTGACTACAACCCCTGTCTTCTCAACGCCCATTAGAACATTATTCCGGCTGCCCCCCCCATTCTATCCCCTAATCCTAATAGGGGAGATCCAAAGCTATTCCATAATGCGATGCACGCTGTAATACGAAATTATTTACAGAGTTGACAGCACTAACATTTCAAACCATCGACTTTCCTGACTCCTACACTAGTGGTGATCGTACAAACACATATCCGCCTTCAGGAAACAGCTTGTCATTGTGTTTCTCGCAGGGTTGTACACTCAACATTGCCTCAACATTACGTTACGTTAGCATGGTTACCAGCCGTTACGTGACCAGCTATGGAGAACGAAGTCGGAATGGGTGGATTCCGAAACTTTTAAGTTGATTTCTTCCTGGATGGCGAAATCTGGCATAAATGCAATATTTAATTTTTCGGTATACTCTTATCATTTGGCTTCCTTAGTTCAAATCCTCAACATGAAGGTGCTTCAATCCCTTTTACACAATTACTTAATATTCCTGATCGTTCTAGTCAAATTTAAGATATAACTGACTCTCTTTCTAAGCAAGCGTTTGTACTGCAATGTGACATCAGGTTTATCCTAGAGCATTTAGTATCCAATAATTAAGAATATACACATTACCATTTCGGCAGACTGGCGTAGTCAGTAATTCAAGCTGCTGCGTTCGCATCGGTCACTCACTTGAGGTAGCGGCTCTGGTGTAGAACCAGCTCCGGGTCGAACTGGCAGGCCACTTTAGTATCGCTGGGCTGGATACAGCGCACGTAGTGGGGCCGCTTAGAGGCAAGGTTCTTCATCAGCGCACCGATGGAGATTTTGAACTGTGTGCTGGCGGTGGTCACCCGCCTCAAGGTGCCCCGCTTCGGGTTACCTGCGCACCCAGGGCCAGCTTCAGGAAAGTGCCAGTCAGATCACACAGCAGTAGTATCTGAGCTATGCTAAGGTGGAGCTGGTGCGGTACTAGTGTAAGTATAGAGGACATTCCTACTGCGCATCGCCGCATTTCCAGTGGAGGAATTCACGATACACACAAGCGTGAAATAAGAGTACCGGCTACTTTGATAGCTCCGACTGCTCCTAGATAAGCTCTAGAGAAGTCAGCTGCAGCAGCAGGGCCGCACTCACCTTCCGGGAAGAGCGCTTTGACGATGGGCAGATCGCAGCGGAAACATGACGGCGCTGAGGTCGCGGCTGAGCGCGTCGCAGTTCTTCCTGACGAAGCCGGAGATCTGATAGGTGACCTCACCGGCATAGTGCTTCAACCTGCCGGCACAGCAGGCGGTGTGGATGTTCCGCGACGGACCCCGCTCACAATGCAGGTCATGGTGAGGCGACACAGAACACGTGGTCAGAGCTAATACAGTGACCCAACGCAAAGACTCGTGTAGAATGGTCGTGCCTGCCTCAGACCGTACCGGAAGCAGCTGGCTGGCGAACTGTTGTCGGAGACGGCGACGTAGTGCGGGTTGCTGGCGCAGATTTTGTTGAGCCGCGCCAGTAGGCTCTCGTCAGAGCCCTGACCGCAGCGCTGGCTCTCCTCGTCCAGCAGCGAGAGAATGCCCTGACTGTTCTGAAAGAGGGGACAGGGCGTTAGAGGAGGCTCGGACAGACACAAAGACCAGCGGAGGATGCCATCCGGAGTGTTTGTTCTGGAAGAGAAAGGAGGAGGTCAAAACAGGCCCGGACCTGCAAAAGCAACGATAAGGTGCCTGAGCCTGTCTGAGGCATATTGATGGGACAGCAGAGCACGCCCAAACATAATCGCTGCCTCAGCGTGCCCGGCTGTGTGAACTTCAAGGAAGTGACGCGGTAGACGCTCAGGGAGATCACGTTACCAAAATAAATTGAAAAGAAACAGAGCAAAGGTCAGCCAATATCCATATGAAAACAAATTAGAAACGTTACACTTTTCACTCGGTACTGGACACATGATGAAAGCCGGAAAAATGAAGGGTAGTCTCACCTTCTCAATAAGATCACAGATAGCAGCATTATTGAAGTACTCCACCGGCGTCCACTCAATGCCTTCGCGCACATACTCTTCTTGCTCTTCTTTCAGCACCAACTGTATAAATATTTGTTGCAGCTTCTCGTTGCAAAAGTTGATTACAAACTGCTCGAAGCTGTTGTGCTCGAACACTTCGAAACCATAAATGTCTAACACACCCAACACTTTTCGTTTTGCATGCTTCTTCGGCTGAAAGAAAAAATGGTAGGTCAGAACGCAAAATCCAAACAACAAAGTTGCATCTAGCATTATGGAGCGTTGCTTCTTAGTTGAAGCAAACTGTGTTTTCTACGAGAGGGTCAAAATAAGGTCGGGATAAATTGAAGATTCTGCTTCGGGATGCCTTCTGTTTCCAAATAAGAGATGGATGTCATGACCGGCGTAGTTGGTGTCACTTGCTTCTGGCTGAGTTTTTCAAAGGAATGCACGGTCAGTGACACGCTTCGGGGTTTACGGAAAACAACAACTGTTTTCATCTGAATCGGAAGATAAGTCAAAATCTGAAGAAAACGCTTGAGAACAATTTGCAAACCTGCCCACTTTTGAGCGGGAAGACAGACTGCTAAAGGAAAACCAACAAATCATTGTTTGAAATAACTTAACACAATATATTGTACATGAGTGCCAAGGCGTCAATAATAGGTGCCAAATCTTAGCACGAAACATCATCAAGTCCACTAATTAAAATTCAAAGCACCTTAGCATGGAACCCACGCTTGCGAACCCACTGAAGGATCCAGGATCTACGAGTTTGTAGCGGGGAGGGAGGAGGAGAGCGCCTGGGTCGAAATTCTGACGTACGGTGGAGGACGAGGGTGGAAGAGCAATATCAGCTCCTGCAGTGGTAATCGCTGCTAGCAGGGATGTGCAAAATCCAGCAGTAAGTAACAAGCACTGCCCCTCCTCTGACAAAGTTTTGCTTTTGCCGGGCTTGTGGGGAAGACTTCTTTCGACTGTTTACATCTTTTCTAGTGTTTAGTTTATGTTATATTCGTGGAGAAAACCGTTTTTAGAGAGGCAAATGACCCTTATCGGCCCAGGCCCTGAGCTTGGCGGAATCCAGGACCCCTAAACCCTCTGGATGCATCAGTGTGCGAGTCCATATCCCGTTTTCACACTTTATCGTTTAACCTTGATGGTCTCGTTGATTCGTAGTACGATCCAGGCGAAGAGGCGGGAGTAGAGGGCCCGCGTGAGGGCGTCCCGGGCGGCGGCTGCCTCGGCGGCACCCAGGTCCACCAGCACGGCGTCGCTGCGGCCATCCACGCACTGCTGCATCGTTAGAGACGACTGCAGCGAGTCCTGGTCGGCGTGCAGCAGTTCGCAGAAGTCCTGCAGATCTGCCGAGGACCGCCGCACTGTCAGCTGATGGTCAGAGGTGGAGCACGACACTGCAGACAATGGTCCGCTTCGCCAAGCAGATTCTGAAAGCGTTATAAACCAATTTCAATGTGTCATAGAAGGAGAAAACAGGACGGAAACAATACAAATACAGACGTCACTCATGCACAAATATAAACAGAAAGTAAAATGTACAGTGACTTGGCCCCACCTGTTTGATCGTTCTCAAGGAAGAGAAAGGGTTGACGCGAGGTTTGGGTGATGATGAATGCACTCACTCATGAAGTTCAATTTAACAGAGCTTTCTAGAAGGCACTAAAATACCCAAGACTGAAGACTCTCCTCGATCCAGGGAGGGAGGGGGCTGGATGGGCTAACACTGGCACCAGTGAAGGATCCAGGACTTCAGTGGGGGTCTAGGGGACTCGAGCCCTACTCCACGCCATTGCATGGGATCAGTCTCCGGCTCGGCATTTACTATAGACACTCAGGGACATTTCGGGAGAGACTTATGCCTCCCTAGCCCCGCCCCCTTGTATCCACCACTGACTGACACGGGGGGCGCGGTAATGGAGTGGTCAGCGTGGCTGGCTTCCATTCAGCCGACCCGGGTTCAAGGCCCGGCGGCTTCCCTGAACATGGAGCAAGCTGGCTCCCGAGAAACCCTTCCAACAGGGAAAGAGTTGGCGACGCCGTATGACCCCCTGGCAGTTGGTGCGTCGATAAGCCCCAATAATTATTGACTGGCACGGCAATACGAGTCCTATTCAAACTCCATTGGAGACCCAAAACCCGGGGATGTTTTGATTCCCACAGTTCGTTCCTCCACCCCCGCTGGGATTTCCAATCATTGAAATGCATTGTCTAGTTCAGATTAGTTGTTTTGTTTTTGGCGGCCTTGTGATTTAAACATGACATGTAAATGCCAAAAATACAGTACACCTTCCCCTTCCCCCTCCCCTACTCAGGCCACCCAAATATTTTTTGACGAGAAGGCAATGGCAGCAGTGTGTGCCAAACATACCCAAACCAGCAAATATCATAAGTTGAAGGGTCTTGCGCTCCGCACAGGGAGACAATCTAGGGCCCTCGCAAAAGAGTCTGCCGATCTCTGCTTGCATCGGAGCGGGTCATAGTTTGCATGCAAAATTTGGAACATTCTCAGCGTTCCAACTGATTCAATTTTTGCCAACCGTGGACCGTAGTCCCGTCAGCCCAAAGTAACCGCCGACCTGTTCTTCGTTGGATTATAGTTATTGTTCACTTTTAAAGGAAAGTGGCACTTTCATACTCAGATTTGAACTGAGATAGCTACGTAATGGGGCATGCCGGGAAACCACTTGATCGAAATTTCCTTTTCCCCAGAACTTGTCGTATGCAGAGCAAAAGGCAAATATTTACCGCCTACCATCCCCCTCCTCCACCGGTGGTCACGCGGTATGAGTTGAACTTGGGAACGTGACGGAATACTCGGCCCGTTACCCAGACAAATACTTTTGTTTGGACCTCTTTAAAACCGACGTGCTAAGCGTGCCTTCGGCGCCGGCGACGACAAATGCATAAAGACTTCTTCAATGAGAAGTTTGAAACGGGAAATATTCTTTACCATGTCAAGAAAAATACACTGAATCGATAAATGTCACTTCGGTTCCTAATAATAGCCTCATTTATCCCAACAGGCTTCATTTGTACTAGTATTCATTTGTGGCGCAAATCAATTAGGCTCAGTCTGGCACAAAACATTACCAACTCTTAGCCGATTTGACATCACACAATCTGGGGACACTTTTACCTCTAACAGAGAAAAACCAACCATATAAACGAATTATTAGGCTTAGTGTCCATTTATAACAGAAATAAAACCATATCTATTATTTTCAAAATGCTTGTACTTAAAATAACTCAAGTCTGAAATTGCACCAAGCTGTCATATTCCCTTTCAGGTCTGTTATGCTGAAACGGTGCCAGAGAAAGCAAAAAAATAACGCAAAGAAGAAAGAAAGAAAGCAGTGCCTAAGAAAGATAAGAAAGTTATCATTTCGCAGTTTACAAGTAGGTACCTCTTTGAGCCCTTAGGTGAACCATTCTTTCTTTGACCCGTCGTGACAGATTCGAGAAAACATGGACTTGGCCACAGGACATGTAGGTACTTATGCACAAGCACATACCTGGGAGTTTGGAAATTATTTGTCTGACCAATGTTTTGCAACAATAAACTAAAAAAGACTATGAAGGTCAAGAGGAATAAAGGAAATCTTCAAACTGGCCAAAGTGATGATGTTTTGAAAAATTTCGTGAAAAAATCTGGTGAAAAATACATCCCAGAATCTTGTACACCTTTCCACATGAGAGCACCACAAGAGTGGCACCTATTCCGCAGTCAGAACTTGGCCCGAGCTTTGCCGAACAATTAGACAGTGCCACCATCGCGGGAGAAGCCAGCCGCAGAGACCGTTCCCTCCGCGGAAGCGCCAAAACATGGTCGTAAAAGCGAGCGTCGTGCGTGGCCTTGGAGCGGCAGTGTTTGAGGCAATGGAGCCACTGAAGGGTCGCTCCGACTGTCCAGCAGTGGTGGCGCGCCAACACTGTGCGTGGGGGTGGGGGGCGCCGAGGGGCGTAATGAGCCGGCGCCAGTGGGCATCGTCTGTATGACGGGTGTCAGCCAGCATCGTTTGCACAGACGAGCTTATCGTATACTCCAGTTGGCTGCCCGCCAGACCCGGCGGCGAGTGGTGTAGATAGCCAGCTGTAGTAGTCGCTGTGTGCGTTTCTTTGAGAAAAACCATCTTAGATCAGCCCTGGCGAGTCAGGTAAGCATGTGTATTATGGGCCACTCTGAACGGGCACACTTACCCAATAGCGAGTTGTTGGCCTGGGTGTTGAAAGAGCCTATCCATCAAGACCGATGGGACACGGAAGACGGTCGCCAAGTCCCAAAGTGGGGATCGAACCTACAGGAATCTACAATGACATCACGGTCTGGAGTTTGACAACGAAGCCACTAGTTCAGCCGGCCCGCGGTGCACCTAGGTTGCGGGGATCAGGGTTATTACCGGATCCGCGTGGTGGCCATCACCCGGGATCCAAGTCGTTCTGCCCTGCGATTAAATTCCCGTGACAAAGAAGCAAAATGTTAAGAGGAAACCAGAAAAAGCCTAACTTTTATTTATCTATTTATTTATTTATTCATCTCATATGAGCGACAGGGGCTGCCCTCAGTAAAAGCTCAAGTCAGGGATATCATCAGATTCCCTAAAATTACATACAAGACACATGTTAAAAAACACGTATAGACAAAAAGTAAGTACAATATAAAAATATCCAAGAAAGCTCTAAGAACATTAAGAAATACATGTGTTAAGGGCAACAATAAAAATACAATTAAATGAAAATAAATGGTCGGTACCTACTGCCTAACATATTTCCAAACTTGAGATTTGAACTGACCTGATGAGATTCTAAATGGATCAGCAAATGGGCAGGCGAGCATAAAATCATTAAAAGCTTTGGGCAGCCGACAGTACAAACCCCGCCTCACAAGTCTCCTTTGCGTACAATGATGCGCTCAGTAAAGTGCCTGCCATTGCACATGTTCTTCTTGCCGGCACGTGAAGCGGGAAGCTACCAAGCAGAAAGGCGGAATCGATCTGAGCCGTTCGAATTTTGTGCACAAAAGTAACGTCATTTTGCGATATCTTTGCGATTACGAACATGTGTCACGTGATAAGAAGCATCCAAATTTAAACACCATTTCCCAAGAACCGGCAGCCTGGCACGTGAGGTATGGCATATATGGTCGATGGTCATCTGTCATTATAGGTGGAGCCGGCATAGGCCGAGGCTTACTGAGTCCCTGATGCTTCCCTCTAGTTCGAGCTGAATCTGGCGCGGGTGGGAGTTTACCGGTGATTTGCACTCGATCCACCATGAGACAGCATTCAACTTAATTTTGCACTGGCTCCGTTATCCGTCGCATGTGTCTGTTGCCACCTCAGTAAGAGAAGAGAAAATAAGAAGGAGAAGAGGAAATAAGAAGAGGTTCTTTAAAATTTTCTACAGTTGTCACCATGTATATTCATTTTTAAAACTTGGGCCGATTCGACCTTTTCTCGGACGACGATTTTCTCCCGGCAGTGATTCTCATCAGCTCTCATTGCATCCTACATGACGTACAGCTGCCTCCACCTAGACGACAGGTCATTTTCTGATTCGGCTTTCCACGTGAGTGAACTGGGCAACGTGCTTCCAGCCTTCCAGTCTCTCCAGCCCGTGCGCGGTGACCCAGAGTTTCTATTCATGCTGTCTCCACTCATCGGGCGTCTGCACTGTCACGTGACGTGGCAGCGCGACCGTAGACACCACCACGTGACTGGTGCTGCGGCCGCATAGTTGGCAGCCTCGCCTGAGGCGACACCTCTGCCCCCGCGGCTATGCGGGCGTCGGTGAACAGGCACTCCCCAACTTCGCACGTGCAGCGCCCCGCCTGCCAACTCTGAAAACCCAGCCAGCTGAATTCACCCCAAAATAGGTTGTTTTGATCGATTCCGGTAGTCTTATAACCCTTAACGATCCCTAAACATTAACTTTAAGCGTATCCCCGATTCTGAATTGCGTTCATACACATATATTGGCAGTTAACCCATACATAATTGTTTAGGGTCTGTGCAATTACCAAGTTTTATCAGTGTAACTGGCCTCAGGAGCCGGCCCGTCCCATTCACCCACCACCTTAAGTCTGTGTAGCTCGGACGCCGCTGCCGCCCGGCGGGTGAGGCAGCACGCTGGCATGCAGCAACACACCCCGCCCCCACCGCTGCTGAGCGGGCCGCCGGCGGTCCTGCTGCCAGCTCCGGGGTCCTCGCCCCTCATCAAACTCCAATCACGAATTACCCACACCCTCTAAGGTCGCTTGATCAACCAGGCCTGGAAAGCCGAATAGGAAGTAGTTTGTCTGCCATTGTGTGTGCTCCTGAGAGTTAAGTGATGATACCTCAACCACTTAGTCGCATTTCCTCACCTACAACCAACCTCAGGACTAGTAGAAACATACCATAGTTCAGCATCTGGTGCCAATTGACATGGGGAGGCAATGTATATCGTCCATAAAATGATGTGCCCTGTTTCCGAGGTAGGTAGTTGGAAAAAGTACCAAGGCATAGGCCATACCAATGCACGATTCAGCAGTTCTCTCTCGGCTAGAAAATTGTCCATGTAATACGACCCTGATCATTCTATCTGTTAATTGACAAAAAATCCCACACACGGTTTTTAGATAGTTATTCTGAACTTCGGCAGCAAGGTCCAAAGCTTGTTTTGATGTCCCCTCCTTCTCGCCAATGGTACGGAGAGGCGGGGTAGTCTCCAAACCAGGGACTAGGCCTCGTGTATGTTTTTGATGAAAATGGAAGATCAACAAATGCTGTGTGGCCAAGTGATGAAGAAGGTTCTTACATTATCCGATCCAAAGACGGGAGTAGGAATCGGAAATTCATTCAACCCATTCCACGAAACACCGTGTCTTACCAGAATCGCATCCAGACAAGGACTATATCTCATCAGGTTGTCCGAACCATTACCCTCAGGGACCATCATGACCATCACAAATCCTCTGCCGGGAAATGTAATGCATCACAACGAGATTCGGCAATACAACTTCACTTAATAAAACCCAGGTCTATTACGCACGGTGTGGCACCGACTGCATAATTCCGCCGCATCGTAACTAAGAGGAAGACAGTATGTCCTCTAGCTGACTTTTCGCGGTGCGTGGACTAAGCCAGGCTGGCGGTGCGGCGCCGCTGGCGATAGCGTCGAGGGTGCGTCGGGGCCGTCGTCTTATCTGACGTCCGTCGACGGCGGCAGCAGCGTCCAAAACCCGGACACAGTGTCACTCCCCGGGAGCACCAGATTAGATAGGCCGACGTTTCTTGTTATGAGCTTTTAATGGCAGCGATAAGTGTGCTTTGAGGCAAACGCTGGCTACTGCAACAGTGGCACATCATCTGGCAATAGAATACAAGTGTATGAATGTGTCAGCAGAACTATAACCAGAGGCAGCGTTGCGCCGGCCGTCCCTTCCCGAGCCCGCCCCTGCCGTCGGCAACGGCCACCGTAGACGGTGGAAGTGGGGGAGGGCCTGCTCTCCCTGGACGGACCAGGGGTGGTGCCCCACTTAAAGACTGGCGCAGGAACCCTGCGTGCTTTCGGACAGCTGCCCGGGTGTGGGTATCGCGGGCGTCGATACGCCGCGGATGAGAATACCGACTCTGCATTTCCTGGCGCAATACTGCGTTGACTTCGATTGTCATGTATGAGAGTTGCCTCGATGTACATAAATGCCTTGGCGTTATTTGCAACCCGTCATGACACCTCTTGACTGTTGTATTGTTGTTTTTTCGCAGCAGTAAAAGCATCAAATATGAAGACAAAACGTCGCATCGCCGTCTTTGTTGGTGGTGCGAGCCGGGAGCCGGTGCCCCTCCCCGTGCCACGGCTGGGTGGGCTGTGCCCAGCTTCACTGCCAGAGACGCATCCGGGACGCCTCGTCACCGGCGCCCGATGCAGCCGCAGTGCTAGTCGTAGCCGACAGTTCGCCGTCGCACCGTCAGCCACCCGCCAGCCGCCGCCAGCCACCGTCACCCACCCAACAACCGCCGTCAACCATCCACCAGCCGCCGTCACCCCTCCACCAGCCTCCGTCACCCATCCACCAGCCTCCGTCACCCACCCACCAGCCTCCGTCACCCATCCACCAGTCTCAGTCACCCATCCACCAGCCTCCGTCACCCATCCACCAGCCGCCACCAGCCGTGGGGACGGCAGGCACGCTGCACACCGCCGATGTTACGCCGCTGCGAGCTGGCGGCGTCACGGCAGCAACAGCGCCAGAATTCTGGTATAGGGGCGAAGTCTCAAGGGGGCAGTCTATGCCATGCCATGCGTATGCCTGTTGTGCATTCTGAGGGACATCCTTACGACGCCATTTTCCGGGCGTTTTTTTCTAAGTCATGGTTGTTCTAAAAATCTTACAGGGAAGAAGCAGCGCCAATTTGGCCCAGGGAACATTGTAAAAGAGAGCCCTGTAGTCCCCCTGTCTGCAGACGGGCGGCCAAATGGCCAAACAGAGGCCTGTGACTGCCAGTGAACACGCGGCAAACAGTAAAAGACGCCGGAAAACAGGACGCCCCTGCCACGGTCACCTCCTACAGTCAATTCTAAGACGCATCTACCCCACAGTTCTTACATTTTAAGGACTTTATGTGCGCATTCGGCGCCGGACATGGTACCCCAGCGTCCACAGCCTACCACAAACCTAATTGAGGGGGGGGGGGTCGCCCCTTCCCCTTCGGCTCCGTCCTGCGTTATGGTCGTGATACTAGGCGAACCCAGATGCACCATTCTCAACGGGCTACAAGCGGTAGGCAGGGCACAATCGTCGAGGCGCAGGCACGTCAAGGATAACAGCGAAATGCCCTAGGTCCTTGAATCAAAACTAGCGAATGACAGCATCCTTGTCAGATATCCTAGATATTTATCATGACCATATTCGGTCGCAAGGTGACCCAGGACTGACCTTGTTTTAGCAGGACACTGTTTCTCCTGCCTCCCGCCTGATGGTTACCTCCCAGCCATACAGTCTTGGCCTGCCCCAGCCGCAGGATATGTCTTAAATAGACTGTGTGCCGCAACATACTGTGAATCGCATTTTCCTGGAAATACCAGGCGGTCGCATTAGGTGGTGATTAGTGAGGCACTCCATGTCTGCTAATCGGCGTGTAATTGACTTCTGCGCATTAGCGCGTGGGACTGGTCAGTGTCCTGAGCTGGACTATCCACCAAGTGGCGCTGTCAGCTGTTTAGCAGAGCAGAACCACTCGCTCTAAGCACGGTCTGCTACCTCGTCTCCCGTGGCCGAGGCTGAGAGTGTGCTGCCGACCTAGCCGCGCTAGGGGTTGATGGTTCGAATCTAGCCACGGGCGCATCATTTTTCCAGAACAATGGAAGTCCAGAACATTATAGCCGCAGTTTTGGGGCCCACCAAGCTCGTGACGCAACGCTAAGGCTCCAAGGAGGAGCACTATCCACAGATGCTGATGGGCGAAGAGTGCGCTGCCTACCACGGCTGCACCATGTCAGTGCACCAGCCTCATCATCCCCATCATCGCCTCTCCACCAACGCCCACCCGAAGGCAAAGACTTCGGCTGACTACCGGCCGAGCCCTGTGTCGGCGCACCGTCGCAGCCAGATGGGACGGAGGGAGTCAACACGCGGTGTGTGCTCCGACCCGACGGACGCTGAAGTGGGCCTCTGGCACCGACGTAGAAATAACCGCAATAGTCATCCTCAGGCTCGCAGCATCGGTGTAGCCGGGTCTGCGCCGTCGTCTACAGCGCGGCGTAACCGATCTGCACCTTCATCGCCCCTGGACCCATCTACACCGCGGCGTAGACCGGTCTGGACCTTCATCGCCCCCTGGACCCATCTACAGCGCAGCGTAGACGGGTCTACACCTTCATCGCCCCCTGAACCCACCTACAGCGCGGCGTAGACGGGTCTACACCTTCATCGCCCCCTGGACCCACCTACAGCGCGGCGTAGACGGGGCTACGCCTTCATCGTCCCCTGGACCCATCTTCAGCGCGGCGTAGACCGGTCTGCACCTTCATCGCCCCCTGGACCCACCTACAGCGCCGCGTAGACGGGTCTACGCCTTCATCGCCCCATGGACCCATCTACAGCGCGGGCGGTCATGAACTGAACTGTACCAACACGTTCCAGTGCACCCTGAAGCTAGCTAACATCAGGGCACCTGTAGTGGTCAATGTCATTCCACCTACGGACGGCGTGTACTGTCATAGTTTGACAGCATCACCATGGGCCTGCTTGCCCACCGATTTTCTGCGATAGGTCCGGCGTGAAAGCACAGCTTCTGAATACACAACTGCGAAGAAACCAACAAGATGAAGCCAAAGAAGACGCTATAGAGGATGCAGCCTCTGCTTAAGCAGACCGACCGACCCGGTGGCTCAGACTATTGCGTCTCCTCACGGCCTGCCGTCTCCTGTCTGTGAGACCGCAGAGACGTCAGCTGAGGTGCCGCCAGTAAGAACATCCCGCCAGCGGCGCGAGAACATCGCGCTCAACAGAGCTGAAAGCGTCAATCAGCTGAAGCCGGAACCAGAGGCAGCTCTCTTTTTGCCGGAGGGTTTACAACACGCTAACGTCAAGGTCACGGCGTCGAAGAAAAGGGGAGAGACACCAGACTCGGGCTAGGGTAGGGCGCCAAATCCTGTCTCTTAGTGGGCTCGATCCCGCGAAGGGTTGCTCACTGTAAAGGGTCACGTGATCGAGCCGAACGCGCGCCCTACCCGACTGTACCACCCCGATCCCCCCAGAGCCAGCTCACGCGTTTTACCCTGCACAGAGCCGTGGCGAAATGATGCGGACCAGGGTGAACTTGGCCTTTAACAGAAAGCTGAGCAGCCAATGCACCGCGTCCCGATGCCAGTGATAGAATAATACATACTCTGGACGACCGCACATCCAGGCAATGACCGTTTGAAACGCGTCTGATAATAGTAGCGTGCGAGTCTCGAGTGTTTAAAATGATAAACTATGACGGGAAATATGACCAAAGAAGGGTTCCCAAACAAGTTATAGTTTCCGATTGCCCACAGAAGTGAGAGCCGGGCAGCGCTCCGCTAATTTAGTCCGCTACTCCGTTAACCCTTGCCCCGGTGGCAGGTACGAGCCACCTTTGTCCTGGTGGGGGGCGGGGGGGCTAAAAAGACCCACACGATCTCAAAAACTAAGAGAGCTAGAAAAAAGCGCAGAACGGCAATCGAAAGCTCTTCAAAAACGACATCGAAAATAGTTCAGTCATTTTTCTCTTCAGGTCAATATCAAGGTCACTAGAGGTCAAAATAGGTCAAAATCGCTAATATGAGGTGTACTAAGAAAACCTCATTTATCTCAGAAACTATGATAGCTAGAAACTTTTTTAAAGCCATTCAAAAGCTCTTGAGGTGCTCTTTCATTAATTTTGCAATTCTTTTCGGCTCAGGTCAAAGCCTAGGGAGCTACAGGTCATTGAATATTGGGAATGGTCTTGGGAAATGGCCATAGCCACCCATGCATAAGGGCGTTTCCTTTTTCGCTAATAACTTCCAAACCAAACAAGATGCAGTCATATTTGATGCACCACTGCAATCTTCTCGTCAATACAAATCGAATGACATATAATATTGCTATGCCAGGTCAAATTTACAAATTTGACCTGACCCAGGTCAACGGTCTGACCCAAATTGACCTGGTATAGTCATGATGTATATCATGGGACTTGCAGTGACTATACAAACACTTTGGTGACAAAATAAAAGTTCTATCTTTGTTTATTAAAAATTTATAGAGTAAAACACCAAAATAATGTTTATTTTACCTAAGGTGACCTTTCAAAGGTCACAAGTCAAAATGTTTGGCATCAACTTCAGAAATGGGTTACGAGCCAAGTGTTTGAAGTTGAAGTTGATTGTTTGAAGTTGTTTGAAGTTGATTTTATCCATACTTACTGAGAAAAGCTCATTTCGTAATTTTCCCCATGTATTTACAAAGGGGAGGTCATGCTCTGCACATGACCTTAGGTCACCAATATCAAAAACCCCAGAACATATGTTGTAGCTCCTGGTGGGCCCAATATGTGGTATGAGTTTCAACTTGATCGATTAACCCTCCTTTTAGTTATGCAGTCCTAAGCATTTTTTGAGGGGAGGTCACTTCACCTGGCCTGGTGACCTGACCTAATATGACCTTGAGCTAAAATTTTCAGGACAGATGTAAAAATGATGCAGGAACAGCTAAATTAAGTTTTGCGGCGCTGCGCGCCGCCGTTGTTTGGTCACTTCGGAAAATCCCGAGGGGTTTAAAAAGAACCCCACCCGGGCGAATGTTAATGCGGATGGCCCAAATGTTGGCAGACCAGCGGAGGCCTTTTCTGTACACAAACAGAGGCAGAGCAGCAGGTAACGGACTCACAAGAATTCAAAAGCGCCGCTGCTACCGAGCTTGTTAAAGGGAGATACGCGAAAAAATTATTATTGGCTAGATCAAAAGGTCACAAAAGTTGTTTCAGAAGTCCTTTTCTCATTTTTGCGAATTCGGCCTGCAAATGCCTTAAAATTGCGTCAACATTTCTAGACGACTTTACCGGTACACCTCATATTGATGTATATGACGTACACACGGCTAAGGCTATCAATTTCTCTAAGAATTAGGTCACATCTATCCTAAACAGTGATGTAGAACTTTGGACTACTACAGAAAAAATTACTTTAGAAAAACAACATTCCAAAACTCTTTTGAAACAGATATATAGGGCTTAAAAGAAATCACAATTAACCAATCAGAAGCCTAGGAATTCTCAAACGGGGTCACGTGACCTATCTGACGCAAAATTTTTGTCATCCTGGGGCTGAAGCAGAAGACGACTCAAGACCCGAGGTACGAAACCGCTGAAGACTTGAGTAATTATGTTTTTCCGTTTCTAGGGCAAATTAATTCATTTTGTAGTTTTTAAAAGCTGTTTAAAATTAACTCAAATACAAATACTGGAGTACAGACATTTTTATTACAAAAAACATTGCTTTTCAACTTCAAATAGTTTACGAAAAGTAAGTGATGGGTGAAAGTTTCAGCATTTTATGGGAACTGTTAACCTATTTCGATAATAAGTGAGTGGCCTCCCAAAATTTTGCCGAAGATACAAAAATAATTGATAGTTTCGTAATCAGGATTTTTCAAATAGCAAGAAACCACAATAATAACTTTTTCGCGTATCTCCCTTTAAGTGGACCGCCGCCCAAAACCAAACTAGAGATGAAGATTGAAAGAAATGGTTTTCTCCAGGAGCAGAACAGAAGCAGATCGAATATATGCTTTTGTTGTGTGATTTTGTTTGCACACTTTAAAATAAAACTATGAATTGGGCATGTGAAATGCAAGTAAACAGCAGTTTTTCGTTTTTCGAAATTCGTTTAAAAAGAGCAACACAAACATTTGTAGATGTTGCTTTAGAACCACTTTGTATTATAGCATCGATAACGAAGTAGACGATATCGGTTTGGCGATTTGGTAAAAGGAGCGCTAGCAGCGGTAGCGGTTTCAGGAAGACAACGTAGTGCAAGTAGCAGTAGCGGTTAATAAAAATGGTAGCAGCGCCCGCCTCCAAAACAGCAGCTTACATAGCGTGACTTTGATAATCGTTAGCCGATCATATAAAATTGGGACATAGGCATAGGAACGGGGTGGGCCAGGGGGCCATGGCCCCCAATATTCATGATTCTTAACCATTAACCCTATGGCGTTGACTGGAAAGAAATGACTTCAAAATGCCCGCTGGCCCCCCAATATTCTGGACGTTCCTATGTCTATGAATTGGGACACGATATCGAAATATCGCAATTTGCATCCGGTGGGCTATGGTTCAGGCCACAGTTGCGTCTGACCGAGGTAGGCAGCAGATCACCTTGAAGGTCCAGCCTTTGTAGCGACAGCTATAGTCCACCCGCACTTCAGGCAGCCCCAGAGGTAAAAAAACTCCAGCTAGCCTAAGAGGTAAAAACACCACAACCAGCCCCAGAGCTAGCCTCAGAGGTAAAAATAACACAGCCAGCCCCAGAGGTAAAAACACCACAGCCAGCCCCAGAGGTAAAAACACAACAGCGAGTCCCCGAGGTAAAAACACCACAGCCAGTCCCCGAGGTAAAAACACCACTGCCAACCCTAGAGGTAAAAACAACACAGCCAGCCCCAGAGCTAGCCTCAGAGGTAAAAACAACGCAGCCAGCCCCAGAGCTAAAAACACAACAGCCAGCCCCGGAGGTAAAAACAACACAGCCAGCACCAGAGCTAGCCTCAGAGGTAAAAACAACACAGCCAGCACCAGAGCTAGCCTCAGAGGTAAAAACAACACAGCCAGCCCCAGAGCTAAAAACACAACAGCCAGCCCTTGAGGTAAAAACAACACAGCCAGCCCCAGAGCTAGCCTCAGAGGTAAAAACAACACAGCCAGCCCCGGAGGCAAAAACACCACAGCTAGCATCAGAGGTAAAAACACCTCAGTTAGCCTCAGAGGTAAAAACACCACAGCCAGTCCCAGAAGAAAAAATACCTCAGCTAGCCCCGGATGTAAAAACGCTGTAGCTAGCCCCAGAGGCACAAGCACTACAGCTAGCATCAAAGGTAAGAATAAGCTATGTGGACTTCAACAAACACCGGTGGCCGGCCCATTCGTCTCGGAAATAAAAATGTGTCCTCGAAACGAGGAGAGCTTGTGTAAGCCAGCGGAAGAGGAAATGACAAAAACAAGGAGAAACCACATGTGCGCGATTAATGCAAAGTATTTTCTTTCACATGCATCCTTTCACACAAATGAGTTTACAAATGCCCGGTGGCGCACACAATGTCTTCGCTTCCCCAAATTTCTATTCAGCAATGTTGACAAGTTGGGATCTTTCCTCACTTCTAACTTGCCCCACCAGTTTAGCCTGGACACAGAAACCATTATGAGACCGCAAGCCACGAGCTGTCATCTGGCCGAGCTGTCTGCATGTTTCAGCCCGGGTCCTCTCAGGAGGGCGTCTCCTGCGTCACTCGGTTACGCCGCGTCACCCCACTGAGGACCACACATCAGTCCTGCGCTGGCACCGCCTCCAGCCTAAAACGCCTTAGCTAATTCTGAGTCAGCTACACAGAATGCGAGCAGGCTCAGACAAGGTCTTTGGTGGATGCATTGTAGGTATGCTCGAGGAGGAAAACGCCTCCGTTCTACCGTTGCAATGGCTGGCAGGCCGTCTGAGCACATGCGGTGCGGTGTAACAGGGGCGGGCAGGACTGACCCGGTCAGCATCTGAGCATGTGTCGTGAGTGCAGCACGGGTGAGCGGAATTTTACCTGAGCAGGTGCTACAGGGGTGCAGCAGGGGCGAGTAGCAGAGCCCCTGTACCAGGTGGAGGGAACGATAAATGCCTGGTACTACAGGGGTGCAGTGAGGGCGAGTAGCAGAGCCCCTGTGCCAGGTGGAGGGAACGATACATACCTGAACAGGTGCTACAGGGGTGCAGCAGGGGCGAGTAGCAGAGCCCCTGCGCCAGGTGGAGGGAACGATACATACCTGAGCAGGTGCTACAGGGGTGCAGCAGGGGCGAGTAGCAGAGCCCCTGTGCCAGGTGGAGGGAACGATACATACCTGAGCAGGTGCTACAGGTGTGCAGTGAGGGCGAGTAGCAGAGCCCCTGTGCCAGGTGGAGGGGAACGATACATACCTGAGCAGGTGCTACAGGGGTGCAGTGAGGGCGAGTAGCAGAGCCCCTGTGCCAGGTGGAGGGAACGATACATACCTGAGCAGGTGCTACAGGGGTGCAGTGAGGGCGAGTAGCAGACCCCCTGTGCCAGGTGGAGGGAACGATACATACCTGAGCAGGTGCTACAGGTGTGCAGTGAGGGCGAGTAGCAGAGCCCCTGTGCCAGGTGGAGGGAACGATACATACCTGAGCAGGTGCTACAGGGGTGCAGTGAGGGCGAGTAGCAGACCCCCTGTGCCAGGTGGAGGGAACGATACATACCTGAGCAGGTGGTACAGGGGTGCAGTGAGGGCGAGAAGCAGAGCCCCTGTGCCAGGTGGAGGGAACGATACATACCTGAGCAGGTGCTACAGGTGTGCAGTGAGGGCGAGTAGCAGAGCCCCTGTGCCAGGTGGAGGGAACGATACATACCTGAGCAGGTGCCTCCGCGGTGCAGCAGGGGCGAACAGGAGACGCTGGCTCGCGGCGTGCTGTCGCACGGGCTTGTGATGAGGGTGCGCCGCATCAGTGCACCCTTCAGGGTCTCAAAACTCACCAGCAGGAGGTCGCTAGTGCCGAGCAGTTCTGCCGACGCCCGATAGTGCCGCGTCATTGTCGGCGCGGACACACAGACAGCTGCGAGCTGCGGCTCCGGGCTCGCCAGCCACACCAGGGCTGCACCAGCTTCTCCGCTCAACTTTCACATTTTTAAATGTCGGTAATTAGCGAAGCGAAAATAATGCGTCCAAAGAGCGTGAGAGCCCGTCAGCCCTGGTCATCGGGACACACTGAAGCGAGCAGGACATCCAGAGCCAGGACAGCCCTCCTTGGCAGGAGAGGCAGCATGACAATGCACGGCGACCATGAGAAATCCTCGTGCACTTTTTATAGACGTCACATTTTAGGTATTCACAATGCAGGAAGGTACTACAGGAACAAGCACAGGACAAAAACATCACTAGGGGTGCGGGATGACGACCCTCAAGTTCCAAAGTAAATTGACGGCTTTAAAGAAGCTACTAACACACCAATTCACGGGATGCGTTTAGGTAATGCAAATCTTTTACCAAACAGCGAAAGCTAACATTCACAAAGTGCAAACGAATTGACCGTGCGGCTGTCCAACGAAGAATTGTACACGCTGTCCACTGGGGTTGTACTTGGCATGGTTTGACTGAGCATAAATAGTGCACACTGATGCGGAGGAAGGACAAGACTGGGATTCAAACCCTGTTTACGAAAGCGATTTGTGCCCAACTTACGTCAGTATAGATGCATTATGTCTGCATATAAACAGACAGGGCACAATACAGTTCATAATGATTACAAATAAGAAACAAAATAGAAAATACCGCCCAAATTATTCATGGATGAATGAGCCAATACAATCAGTGACTATTAAGTGGCAGGGCGAAAATCGCCCCCGTTAGCGTGCCTACAGACCAGACCTGAGTTGGGACTGACGGTACTTCCTTACTGAGTTGGGACTGACGGTACTTCCTTACTGAGTTGGGACTGACGGTACTTCCTTACTGAGTTGGGACTGACGGTAGTTCCGTACTGAGTTGGGACTGACGAGGTTCCGTACTGAGTTGGGACTGACGGTACTTCCTTACTGAGTTGGGACTGACGGTAGTTCCGTACTGAGTTGGGACTGACGGTACTTCCGTACTGAGTTGGGACTGACGGTACTTCCGTACTGAGTTGGGACTGACCGTACTCGTTGTCGATCACGCAGCCCTCGGCGCCGTCGATGGTGTTGACCGGAGAGAAGGTGACATTGCCCAGCTTCAGCACCGAGGCCACCACTCGCAGGATCGAGTGCTGCTCCTCCGCGCTGAACCCCAGGATCTCCATGGCTCTCTACAGCGCCGGCACACGCGCGGTGAGAACTGGCACGGCCACCGCCTCCCTAATTCACCGGTGCTGACTGTACGTCGCAAGAGGAGCAAACCAATCTACTTGCCTATCAATTTATACAGCGACGAACGATTTTATAGACAAATTTACACCTTCCCTTAGGTTCGTGGAGTCACCAACGCGTGGATTACGGGTGCTGAAAGCGCCCTGAGCGGCCTTAGAAATTAAAGAACTGTGCGGAGCAAGCACCTTTAAATTGACCTTAGAGGGCAACCCTGGCAGAACCTGTGTCTTCCATTCCTGTGTCTTCCATTCTTATTTTCCTGTGTCTTCCATTCTTTTCTGCACGTTCACCACCGATCGCAGACCTTCATTGGACAAGTCGGCTGTCCCTCTCCACTCCAGACAGCAACGACCCCGTGGCCAAATTTGCTTCGCTACTCCCCGGTAAAACTTTGAAAAAGACCACCCATTAAAAAGGGCAAAAACCGTCCGGATGATACTTCCCGTAGCGCACAAAGGGCACCTCCGGTAGTATAGGTTGCCCCCCTCCTTCTGAAGTGTCCCCCTATACACATTTCCTGCATCCATCACCGATTACAGCCAAAGGGTATCTTCTACACGCAGGCACTGATAATGCATGAATATATTCGGACTTCGGTTACACACACTGGAATAAAGTTGCCGGATAAAACAAAGATTAACCAATTTTTTAACTGTCTTCCCGATGTGGACATGACACACAGTGGGTACTAGTTACAGCGGATTGCAAAGTCGGTGATGAACAAGGTATTGGTCATACACACATGCAGTGAGTTCCATGTCCACAACCCGAGGCAATTTCAGACTCTTCTGTCCCCCAACTACAGTAGACAAGATGGTGAGCATTCCATATGGATGAAGAGAAGGTGATACTCTACTGAGCATGTAGAATTTCAATATCCTTGAAAAGAAGGAAAACTAGAATTAAAAGTAGGCACATAGATGCTTACCCGGGTGACTTGGAAATCCATCTTGTCATCTAACGAATCGTACTGCAGCGGCTTCCCTTGCTTCAAAATTTCATAATTTTCAACATTACGTTGCAGTTTTAATGATTCTGAAAAAAGACAGAAGGGTGAAGTCGATTAAAACCATCAGGGTCTAAAGGAGAAATCATGTTGTCTCCGGGAACCACACCTCATACATCTCTCAGAGAATCGCATGGTGTATCCGGGAACCACCCAGTCTGGGACTCCTACATGTATCAGAGCATCACATGGTGTCTCCGGGAACCACCCAGTCTGGGGCTCCTACATCTCTCAGAGCATCACATGGTGTCTCCGGGAACCACCCAGTCTGGGGCTCCTACATCTCTCAGGTCATCGCATAGTGTCTCCGGGAACCACCCAGTCTGGGGCTCCTACATCTCTCAGATCATCGCATAGTGTCTCCGGGAACCACCCAGTCTGGGGCTCCTACATCTCTCAGATCATCGCATAGTGTCTCCGGGAACCACCCAGTCTGGGGCTCCTACATCTCTCAGATCATCGCATAGTGTCTCCGGGAACCACCCAGTCTGGGGCTCCTACATCTCTCAGATCATCGCATAGTGTCTCCGGGAACCACCCAGTCTGGGGCTCCTACATGTCTCAGAGCATCACATGTTGTCTCCGGGAACCACCCAGTCTGGGGCTCCTACATGTCTCAGAGCATCACATGGTGTCTCCTGCCGAGCATCACATGTTCTGTGCTGTTAAGTACATACATGTGTAAAATTTCCAGTTTTTATTCTCTTTAGTCATTAAATGGTGAATCATGAGGTTGGCATCTAACGACAGAAAACAAATTATGAAGATTTTAATCCTGCACTAATTATCAGTAGGACTAAAACCATCATAACTTGTTTTCGGTCGCCGTATGCCAACCTGATTATTCCAAAATTTAAAGACTATAGAAGAAACTCCCTCAATTATTCGCTACAATGTTCAAGCGTGTTCATTGTCTTCTTGGTGAAGTCGGGATGCTTCTTCTGGAACTTGTCCAGGCCCTGCAGCAGTCTTTACTCTTCCCTGGTCTTCCCTGGTAAGAATCTTGCTGTTCTTTGTGATGGTGCCGCAGCACCTCTCGGCCAGGTAGTTGGTCGCTCTCACATTCCGTACAAAGTTCTCAGTTTCCTTGCACTGCTGGTCCTCACCCCACACTTCGGAGCCCCTCACCAGCCACTTGTGATCGACTCTGAAGACGGTGAAAAGCATGAATGAGTTGGAGCCGCACAGGTCGTTCAGTTCGTTCTTGGATGTGAGCTCCTTGGAGCTTGTCTTCTCGAAGGAGTACTGCAGAGGGGGTAATAGTGGGCGAAGTTATCTTGCCAAACATTTTAGTGGCTCGGGGGTGCTTGCCAAACATTTTCCCTGAGCACTTCTCCTTCGAGAAGTCCAGCTTCAAATAGCTCACCTTCAAGACCGAACTGGCCGACCTGTGCAGCCCCAAATCTGTCATGCTTTTCGCCATCCTGGGAGTCAATCGTAAGTGACTGGCGAGGACTCCAAAGTGTGTGGTGATGACCATCAGTACAAGGAAACTGAGGAGTTTTTGCGGACTGACAAAAGAATAGCAGCCTAGCCGAGAGGTGCTGCTGCACCATCACAAAGTACAGCAAGATTCTTACCAGGAAAGAAAGGCTCAGAAGAAAAATAAACTGATTCAGGGTATGGAGATGTTCTGGAAGGTATATGCCAGCTTCAACAAGAAGACACTGACCAACAAAACTACTGGTAGCTGAAGTTCAAAGATTTGCATCGCATTAAACACTTGATATCTAAACTGAGAATCTAGGCCGGCGATGCCGGTGGCGTCGGCGGCCTAGAGGTGCTGTGAAGGGAGAATCATTAACGTTTCTTGTGAAGGACTGCGACTTGGCACTGTGTTACACGCGAAGATCCTTGTTGCCTTCGTACTCAATGAAGCACAATAAATGAGGCGTGTGTATATAAACACTAGTCTTTTTGCTAGATATATTTGATAGTTTATAGGTTCCATGATCTAGTTTTGGGTAGGGGAAGTCCCTGCAAGAGTACGCGCTTAACTTTCTAAAGGCTTTCACTCTTTTCCTACATGTCTAACAGTTAATTTTTTTAATATGGTTGCTTAGCCTGAAGAATTGTCTATGTATGGTCCATGTTTGAACTCGATGTCTTTGAAAGGATCTGGTCACGAGCCCATCAAAAATAAGAAGTCAAGTGCGTACTCTTTCCGGAGTGGGTTGGTAAGAGTACGCGAAAGAGGGGGCTGGGGTACGCATTGATGCCCCGCTGTGCTTTAGGTGGATAAGCCAGGTCGCGAAGTTTTTTGTCGCCAAACTAGGCGATTGTATGTATATAATTATGAATAGACAAGAACTATGCTGCAATGTTTGGTTTTCCAAATATGTATTAAGAGCTCTGTCCCGAGCGAAAATTAAATTTTCTTATCTCTTAAGCATGCGCACTCTTGCACAATGGTCTACTGCGTACTCTTGCCGGACATGCTCTCTTGGGAAGAAAGTCTTCATAAACATGTTGGCAGGCATTTTAGCGTGAGTTTCAGTCCTGCAGCACAGTCCTAGCTCAGCGTTCTTATTGATGACAGACCGTAATAAATTATTTCTTATAATGAAAGCATGGAAGCATGGTTACAAGTTTACAGATTCAGTAAATATTACATGAAGGGTGCCCAGAAACTTATTTTGCTCTGTAGGTACTTCCGCGGAAAGACCAGAAGCACGTTGAATTTTTGTGTGCAGCCTAGGCAATGACCTTGCTTTTTTATACCAGGGCATCCAACATCTCAGTGGTTGCCAAGTAACCAAAACAGCTGCTGCGTACTCTTATCGCCCGCGTACTCTTATCCGCCCTTACCCTATTGGTGCGATATAGGGGATAATGAAATATTTGCTGACATCACTAAATGGCCATTTGTCGTAACCACAATCTCGAAAACCAGCATTTCCTGTGCTTGCTTGAAAAAAAACAATAAAATGCCTTCATTCGAACCAAAAATAATCGTTAATTGTTAAATTGGTTTTTGAGCTAGAGGTTTCATACCGTTTTCTTCTGGCCTCCTGCTCCACTGTGTTTTCGTACGATATAGGGGCTATGTTCATCCCCGCTGCGCATGGTCAGTTTTCGAGTCTTGAGGAAACCAAAACCAATTCTGAGTAGCATTTAGGCCAAACAATGGGAATCTGGTGGACTATTTTGCAAGCCTATGGGGTGCCAGTAAAATGGGCAGCCCTGGGGGCCGGGTACCCGCCCCCCTCCCCGTCAAGGCGAAGGTGGCTCAGACCCCCGTCAATGCGCGTGTTAATTTCTTTTTGGGTAGGTATGGCTACTGAATATCACCACTGCACACTGGTCCGCTACCCGTCCCTAGAAACACTGCCAACAAATTTCCATTTCATGAACAATGCTGATTGGTGTAAACCATTCCCTCACTGTGAAGATGCTGTTGTTTTGCATAAACTGCAGTGAAGAAGGAATATTCTTGGGATTTCAACAAAAATATCCATACTGTGGAGGAAACTCACCCAACAGCCCTACTGTCATATATCGTTTGCCCCCAAACCTTGTCGGTTGCGGATAAATTAGCGCTGCGTGAGCGGAAAGTAGCCTCTTCTCTCGACCCTCCTCTCGGTTGCGTGGGGCTCAGACCAGGCACGCAACGGAGCAGAGTTTGGGCTGAACCCTGTTCTGTAAACAGCTATTTCTCGACAAACAGAAATTTTTGGGATTACTAAAATATTAAGTCCACGATATCCGGCGTACCTAACAACATCTGCCTTAATATTTATAACTATTTTCCGGTTTTATTGGTACCCCGTAGCTTTTAGTGTTGTTTGATTCTAAGGTTCAGCTTTTCTCCCTGTTCTTGGACAAGAGCGTCATCCGGATGCCTTCTTTTTCTTTGCGGTGTTTAACCTTTGTTCCGCGTTGATTCCTCCCACCCCTTCTCTTAGATCCGGATAGCTACCGTCCGGTTCTCTTCCAAAATGTTATAGTAGTAAACTACTCAACACTAGGTTGTAAGCCTCCGGGACCCAAACACTTTCGATGCTACTGAAAATTGATGCACTAGTAGCACTTAGTACGAGATGATCAACCAAAACCTTTCATCGCTAGACATAGTCACTACTAAAAAATAAGCATTTCCGAAAAATGAGGTGAGCCACACGTAAATTCTAAAAAAACTGTTTTTTGAAATATTTGCAGTCCCTGAGAGCCTGCTTGAAGGTGATAATGCTGAACACCGTGTCAGTTATTCGAAACACATTTTATAGGTATAACACAGGTCATTCTAAATAGGTAAGGTAAGACAAATAAGGTACGAAATTTTACTGCAAAGGCCAAATTCCGTAAAATGATTCAAATATCTATTATTCGCGTACCATGATTTTGCCAAGCATCTGTGCATGAGTCGTACCTGTGCTGAAATTTTCAAGCATGTTTAATGCTTTAAAGAGGGCTGAAATTACTGATAAGACAAGTAAAAGTGCTTGGGTCGGTGACTGGATACGTCCATCAGGTGGAGAGCGTAGGCACGCAAAACGCGCGCCGAACAGCGGCCAACGCATTTTTGAACTCCTGTTAATGGCCGAACTGGTGTTTGCCCCGGGAAGATCATTCTGTACGTTTCTGTAGAAACACATGGCAATATAGGACAATACAAGTCAAACGCAGAGTGAATTTTGTTCCTAAGCTCATTTAAAACAAAGGAAGACAACAAATCAGAAACTCGTTTCCGCTAGACACTGTTAGGCCTTGCCTACTGCTGTGCTTCATGTAACGGATATTCATCCAGGTGAGATTCGGAAGTGATGATTTCTGTGGGAAGTTATGATTAAAAGGGAAAGTCCCACTTTTATAAAGGGTTTTGAACTGAGATAGTGGTTTTGTAGAGCGTGTTGAGAAACCACAATCTGCGTATTTAATTTCATCCAAAGCTCTCGGGATAAAATTTCTGCCAGCTTTAAAGATCAAAGTAAAGGGGCCTATTGGCTTATTTCAAACCCTGAAGGAATCCCTTCCGTATGGTTGCAGTAATCTGATTTGTTGTAGGCCCTACGTCTTGCCCACTCGCTGAAAATACCATGCTAGCGAGTGAACCAGCATGCAACTGCGTGTCGACCAGGCACTTAGGCAAAAAGTTGTCCAGTTCAGAGCGTTACTGGACCAAAATTTGTCCAATACTGCAATACACATCATATCCTCCCTCCCTCGTACTTGCCCAAGCAAGTTAAAAATGTTTTTGTCAAAATCCAACTCTGAAGGTGTTTCCCTACATCAGATATACGCATAATCTTTCCACCAATGGATAAAGTTGACCGCCGTAGTGACACCTGTCACGTTCAATTCTTACACCAGTGCTTCTTCTTGTACTGCATGCTATTTTCACCGTGCGGAAATGCTGTGAAGGTAGCTTTTGGTACTTCACTGATTATCAACAGTGTTATTTTGATAACGTCACATATTATTAGAAAATATGATATATTTCTGTTTTTAGCGTATGGAAGTGGGGAAAATGCTGTTTCCTGGTTTTCAGACCTCTCTTGTTCTTCAAATGTTCTTTTTAGGATTTTCACAATGTGGTCCACTCCCTTTAACCTTCGCCCGGGTGGGGGTCTTTTTAGATCCCCCCTCGGGTTTTTCCAAAGTGACCAAAAAACGGCGGGGCGCAGCGCCGCCAAACTTAATCTACTTGTTCCTTCATCATTTTTACATCTTTCCTGAAAATTTTAGCTCAGGGTCATATCAGGTCAGGTCACCAGGCCAGGTGAAGTGACCTCACCTCAAAAATGATTAGGACTGCATAACTAAAAGGAGGGTTAATCGATCAAGTTGAAACTCATAACACAGATTGGGCCTACCAGTAGTTTTAACATATGTTCAGGGATTTTGTTTTATATTGGTGACCTAAGGTCATGTGCAGAGGTCAATGCACCTCCCCATTGTAAATACATAAGGAAAATTACGAAATGAGCTTTTCTCAGTACGTATGGATAAAATCAACTTCAAACAACTTCAAACAACCAACTTCAACTTCAAACACTGGCTCGTAACCCATTTCTGAAGTTGATGCCAACAATTTTGACTTGTGACCTTTGAAAGGCCACCTTAGGTCAAATAAGCATTTTTGGTGTTTTACTCTATAAATCTTTAATAAAAAGAAGAACTTGTATTTTGTCACCAAAGTTTAAGCACCAAGTCAAATAAACACAGACTAACCAGGCAAGTTGGCAACCATACCTGGGTCAGGTCAAATTTGTAAATTTGACCTGGCATAGAAATATTATATATAATTTAATTTGTATTAACGAAAGGATTGCAATGGTGCATCAACTATGGCTGTATCTTGTTTGATTTGGAAGTTATTAGCGAAAAAGGAAACGCCCTTATGGATGGGTGGCTATGGATATACCCAAGAACATTCCCAATATTCAGTGACCTGCAACTGCCTAGGCTTTGACCTGAGCCGAAAATGATTCGCATGGCAATGAAAAAACAACTCAAGAGCTTTCGAATGGTGTTTGAAAAATGTTTCTAGCTAGCATAGTTTCTGAGATATGAGGTTTTCTTAGTACATCGTATATTAGCGATTTTGATCTATTTTGACCTCTGGTGACCTTGATATTGACTTGAAGAGAAAAATGACTAAAGTATTTTCGATATCATTTTTGAAGAGCTTTCGATTTCCGTTTTGCGTTTTTTCTAGCTCTCTTAGTTTTTGAGATCGGGGGGGTCTTTTTAGCCCCCTACCAGGGCGAAGGTGGTTCGTACCCGCCACCGGGACAAGGGTTAAGCGACTCTCTAGTACGCTTCCCACTAATGAAACTAATAACATTGAGTGTACTACCTTGGACAGAATGTTCCACCGCCTATGCCGGCTCCCCCCCCCAGGAGCGTACTGTTCCAGAACAAATGCCCCACCGCCACATGGTACGCCGGGCCGCGAGCCGCGGTCACGCACCAACACAGGAGCACGACATTATGCTGCTAATGGAGCACGGGCTGGAACTGGGGAGAATCATAAGTCATCCGGTATAATCCCATTATCAGTGCAATCGATGTTATCGAGACAAGCAGGCAGGTCGTGCCAAAAAAACTAATGTATGAATACATTTATTTATATATTTGACGCTCTCAGAGATACCCATGTCGTCATGGCCATTACATCTCCGTCTACACACCACTTATTTCAGTAACACCGATTCTGGCCTTACACCGATTGTACTGATTATGGATTACATATTACAGATTATTATGATGATGAAATTAACTTACAGATTTTGCTGATTGTGGATTAATACAGTAACACAGATTATGGTTTAAAGATCGGATGTGTTATTTTCCTGTTTGAAGCTGTGGCTGTTCTTGGTGTGTCTTGCAGTGGCAGGCAGTGTTTTCCAGGTTCTGACAGCTCGATGTGGGAATCTCTTGTATTTTGTCTCTAAGTTTGGTGGTCTCGTGTTGCAAGTTTGAATGATGGTAGTGTCGGCTGATGCACATGTAGTCCTGCATGATACCTCATACCATTTATCGATGAGAGACTTATTTTTCTGTGGGCCTTCAGTTAGGTGAACCAATTTATGAATGACTGATGAGTCACATGTTGAAATGAACTCAGTAAAGCTTGGCCGCCCGAGCTACCTCCTGGCTGTGCTGATTCGGTCGTACTTCTTATCAGGGACGATTTGAACCCCGAAGTTCACGACCCTGTTCAGTCTTTGGCAGTTCTGGTCAGTGACTGGAGCCCAAGAGGGCAGACAGCATAAGCGTGGCCACCGGCAAAAAGTGAGGGGGCCAGCTTACCTTCAAACTGATGCTGACAACAAAATGTCCACGTTACAACCAAAAACTTTTCAAATTTGGGCTTCTCGTTGCCTTCCGCACCTGTTGGTAATAAGAAATGTTCGGTTTTATCAAATTTTGACTAAGACCAGGAAATTTTGTGCTAAAAAGTGGGGGTCAGCCCCCTGGCCCCCCTCCCCTTTTCGGACGCTTATGGCAAACAGTACCGCACGTGAGGAGACACAGATTTTTATTTTAAGTTATAGAATAAAAAAGACAGCCATGTGGAAACATGTTTAGACATAAGCATGAGTGAAGTTCATGATCTGCACTAGTTGTTTGTGAAGGATGTTTGCTGCTGCTAAGTCCAGTCAGTGGCGGATCCAGGGGAAGGCGGTGGGGCTAGGGGCTTCAAGGCCCTCAAAATGTCCAAGTCCCTATAGTTAATACATAGGCGAGGGCTGCCCGTGGTACTGGCGGGTGAGACTAGAGCTCCCTAGCCCCCTCCCACCTAAATTGATTTCTGGACCCGCCACGTACTCCAGTGGGCCATCAGGGACTGCACACAAGGCGAACTGGCATTCTAAAATTTCGTTTAGCACCAGCATTACAATACACTCTGGGAACAAAGCGTTGGCTATTAAAGTTTTTGGAAATACAAACTACGATACATGGGATGCGGTGGCATCGGGGGGACCAGACTTCAAGCCGCTGACCAAGGCTCAAATCCCCGTGGTTGAGGGAGTTCTGAATAAGGCTTCCGATTCCGGGATATCCTTCAACAGGGTGGGAGTTGGGGACAGCTTATTACCTCAGCAGTCGGTGTGTTGTAAAGCCCCAAAGTTCAAATATTTTGGGAGTCCAATCCAGTTTACCTAAAAGTCAAATACCAAGATGCACGTCGTAGGCGAAGAACAGGGGGCAGAGGCGAGGCGCCATGACCTCCAATGTTCCAATTACAAATAGTAAATTTATTGCTTTGCAATGTCTATTTTTTGTCCAAGTTGTTCCCAGTACGGCTGATGGAGTCGGGGCCTCACTAAAGTCATCAATGGACTTGTCAAGGAGACCCGACCTCATCACTGAACGAGCAGCTCCCATAATGAAGGGTTAATTTAGAAGCCAAAGTTTAACGTCCCACAAAGAGACGGCCGCCCCACTCAGGTCACCCTCTCCTCAGTCAATTGAGCACGGGAGCGTCTCAGGGAACCGATCCCAAGCCTGGTCATGCACTGCCACTGCATGTTTCTGAGCAGCGGGCCGGAGCCCAACGCTTTACCAACTGAGCTAGCGAGAAGGTAATGGTATTTGAAGACGCCAAGGGTATTTGCAAATACCCTTGGCGTCTTCACGATTCTTCTGACGTTCCTACTAGTAAAGCGTACGTTATTATAGCTTCAGACTAAGCCGAATTAGACGGAATACTCTCTTCGAAAAGTTAAGGGGGAGTTCGTGAATAGTATTTCGTGACCGCCATATCTGCCTCCGCTGCCGCGCTGCGGGGAGCTCACTTATTCCGGGCAGAGATATACGGGCTTCCTCCGTTTTGGGGAGGTTCTTTGGGGCACTCACTGAGCAGCTGGATGTCGGCTCCAGTGAGCAGCTGGTAGAATATGTGGAAGTTCCTCTCGCCGGGCTGTTGTGACGTCACTCGACTCTTCTCTAGGAGATCTGAGTGAATAAGTTATGTCAATTGAGAACAGCTTCACACAAATAGACCATCACTACACCACAAACACGGCCGCGACGGGTCCAAGGCAAAGAAAGTACGTGCCACCTCCCCCTCCATCGGTCACCGCTGCCAGTCACAATGCGCTCCAGCAACCGCTGAAAGGCCCCTGCAGCCAGGCCCATCGCCAAAGAGTTTTCCTGAAGGGGTTGGATGGGGAGGGGGGTAGAGACTCCAGCCTGGTGATGACCGGAAAAGGGGCGTTGGAACGTGCCATTTACTCAGATACTCATCCAGTTACCACGTCCACAGAACAAGACAAACATATCCGACAAATCTCAAAACTATATAGGGACATCTACTCCTCTTCGTGAGCTGGAAGCATCATTCCTGCAACAGTTTACCGGCGCCCATGCTTTTTACTCTTTGAAACGTCACTCGCAAAAATGATGGGCTTGCAAAGGCAGTTCTCAGGAAAACCAGCGTAATGAACCACCGTCTCCCCTCCCCTCGGGAGGCTATGTTGAGTAGTTGAGTCACGTGACATGAAACCATGCAGGCTTATGCGCCGGCACAATTTGCTACCACGTAAACTGTTGGGAACAAGTTCCTTGCATAGTGTGAATAATCACTTCCCTGCGCATGTCGCGTGCCAAGGGGACCAGTAGGCTCCTACACGAGAACTATTTGCTTCCACGTAAACTGTTGAAAACATTCTGTTTGTATAGGCCACGCAGACGAAAAGAAGTTTTCTCCCGCAGGACGGAAGCGTAAGCATTACACCCGATCTTCAAAACGCGTACAGCAAACAAACACAGAGACCTGGGCCTAAAGTGTAAACATTATCGCAGCACGCTGGAGTTTCTGGCTGACACCACTTCATCAGACGAAAGAAACTGAGTTAGGAAAAAGTGACTTTGACTGTTCTTCACTGTAGCGGGTATGCGTGAACTGCAAATAACTTGTCGACTTCTCCAAAGTGGGATTCCATTAGATTTAACCCGATTTAATGATATAGCTTCCCTTAATTTCTGTACCCCTTGTAAAGCGATTAGTTTGATGGTTAGGTATATACATTCAGCCTGAGACGTAAGCATGGGCATCGAAAATGGGGATGGGGAACTCTTACTTTCCATTGGAAAGTTTTTCACTTCAGTCAAATAGGGAACGCACTTCAAAGTTTCCTCAAGCGTTTGAGCTTAAAGTAAAAAAAAGCTCAAATCCAAAGTTTCCGATTTTACGAGGGGGGGAGAGGGGTGGCCAACATTCTGTCATTGAGGGTTTGTAGTCACAATCACAACCATATCCCTCCCGCCTTGAACCTCTTTTTGAATGGCACCGACGCTCTTGGCCGTAAATGCAAATCACTTATTGGCAAATCTAGCATTTTAGCCAACACATCACGTTACACAAATCATCACGTGCCACAAGTATCATTCATGGGCGTTGAAATTGAGTAAATATTGTTTTAAAAGACATAGACGCTAATCTCTTACAAGGGTTTAAAACGGAAAGCCGTTATGTGAACACTCACAGTTCGTGATAAGGCCACCGATAGGGTCTCCCTTGAAGTCGAACTCCAAGTCCATGTACTTTCCCTGTAAATGATGACGGGTGAGAAGTTTGCAGTGTTCGCTTCTGCCGTCGTTCTAGACTTCGATATTCATTGAGTAGACACCATGCACTCACCACCGCGTTTTCGTTCCATCCCTTAACAACAAAACTGACATCCCCGACCCGAAAAACACCGCCCAAAACCATCACTCAGAAAACGTGTCAGCAAGAGTGGTCGAACATCAGTGTGTTGTGACAAATATCCAAATGACCAGGATGGCGATAGTCGGTGTCATTCTTGCAAAACGTATAGAACATAGGGCTGATATTACGTTCTTCAGAGGTGCAATCATTGCTATTACGTGGGCTCTTTGTCTTGCAAAACAAATAACAGAATCGTCGGAGTCAATCCTCTAATAAAAGGTCCGCAGGACAGGCACAGACAGGCCCAATAATAATGAATCAAAGCTGGAGTGGGAGAGCTTTCAACGCTGGCCGAAAGCGTCACGAAGTGGGTCAGCGCTGCCGATCGATGCGGATCTGACAGACGGCACGGAGTCCGCCAGCCGGGACCTTCACGTGGGTCTGACAGAGGCGGCAGGGTTCACCAGCCGGGACCTACATGTGGGCCCACCAGCCGTCTGCAGCTAATGGCGAGGTCGAGTTGCTTCCGTTTTTGCTCCCCAAAGAGAGAGAGAGAGAGAGAGAGAGAGAGAGAGAGAGAGAGAGAGAGAAACCGGCAAGATAAAATGCAGGAACAAAACATAAAATTTTCCAGCCGAGTTATAATATGTCACAGCCAAAAAACATCGGAAAAGACAATTTCATGTGTTTGGGCGAATATAAAATACTGCTCAGATACACTATCAAGATAATGTATGCATAAATTTGCAGCATGTAAGGAAGTTAGTATTGGAAGATTACGATACTCACAAAGCGACTGGAGTTGTCATTCCGACGAGTCTTTGCATTGCCAAACGCTGAAATAAGCAGAACCTATTAACTAATTGCATTCAAATAAGACACCTCCAACGTGCAGGCCTGTCAATGCCTTGAGCTGGCACAGTTTTCACACATTGTACGATTACATACCTAGAGATTCCTGGTACAACTGTCACATCTTGGATAGGGCAGCAAACAATCAGTATCAAATAATATTACCATCAAAATCTAGCCGTTAACAAGTCACAATATAAGAAAATCATCGCTAGAATTTCAAACAGACTGGAGGCTGGGGAGAGAGGGTGAACTTTCACCATGCGCCACAGGAACAATTGAAAAGCCTGCCTAAGCCCGTGTTCAGTGTCGGCCTTTGCACACAGCTCTCTGTCGACAGCACTGTACCTTCTAAGACCGGGTTAGACTGCAGCAGCTGACTTTTGATGGCGTTGACGTCCTTGGCCCGCCCCGAGACAGCAGCCACGTACTGCATCACGAGTTTGGAGGCCTCGGTCTTGCCGGCTCCGCTCTCGCCGGAGATGATGACGCACTGGTCGGCGTTGCGCTCCCGCACCGCGCGGTAAGCCTCGTCGGCCACCGCGTACCTGAGCAGACCTGAGCACTTAGCCAACCGGCCCTTACTGCTGATACAGGGTATAGCGGACGAGAGTGTGTGGGGTAGAGATGCACCAGATTCGGAGTTGTAACATCCGGCCAGAGCAGGATTTACCGGCATCTAACTTAAAATCCGGCCTGATTTGACAGGATTTTAGACTCGGAATGGGAAGCATTTAAAGATAGAGGTACGGCCGGGTTTCCTCGGATAATACATGTGACCTCAAGGTCTTTGTTCTTTCGCTCACTGGGATTGAAACAAGATTTGGTTAAAACATTTTGTAAATATGGTTTATAAAATATAATCTATAACATATAAAATATCTGCCCTGGCAAACCTACTCAAAGGCTTTAATAGTCAAAGGCTTTAGCACTTGTTCGAGCTGTCTTTAAACATAGTATCGCGCATGTTTTCATTGATGGCACGGTCAAACGAATGTCTGTAAAATAAAAATTTGGAATATCCGGATAGATTTCAGTTAAAATCCGGCCGGATTTCGGATTCCGGTAAAACAGCAAATCCGGCGGAGGCCAAAGCCGGTGCACCTCTAATGTGGAGTCTGCCTGGTGCCTAGTAGCTAAGGTAGAGAGTGCCGTTCACACAATCTGCGCCCATAATTAGAGGGGGATAATAATACGCCAAAGTCGGAATTTCGAACAAAACATTTGGGAAAGCATTCAGTGGACAGTTTTAGGCCACTTGAAACTTTGGACCGATTTATTTCTTCCAAAAAACCACCTACCGAGCAGACATCACACAAACGCTGTTTTCGCGGCATAATCCCTCACCTCCTGGTGAGTCCAATTGAGCTTATCCTCTGTTTTTCGCAAATAAATTAAAGCGTATTTAAAAAAAGAGGCGCGTCGCTTTCCATACTCCTAGAAGGATCAATTTCACGGCTTCTGGCCAAAAATTGACATCAGGTAAGGTCAGGTCATTGAGTTATGACGTCATTTAAAAACCCATGTAAGGGAATTTTCTTCTGTTACAAGGAGGGTGATGAACCCAGGGTGTATCTCGGTATCTAGAAAAACTATGCAATTTTCTAGCCATCATTGGAAAGCCCTTTAAAACATAAATCGGCATGCTGTCATTTTTTAGGCCAGGTCAACAGCAAGGTCACTGGAGGTCATCAAAGGTCACAGTTTTCGAGTTTGTATTCTTTACCTTATGATTATGACAGGAACAAACCATACATTTTTATCATAGTTAATATCATGGTCATGATTTGAACTATATGAAAGAAGACATTGAAAAGTCATTATTTGACCTTGATCCTAGGTCAGCGTCAGGTCAAGATTACAATGTGGCCTTACAAGGTCATGCCACGTATCGTTCGAATCCTTGGACGAAGACGAACCTATTGATGCTGGGGGTTTTGCCCTTGATTTAATTATCCCCATGTCATAAGAGATGGTCTTAATGTGTTACTGTTCAATTTGACCCATCCTGATCCACTATAACGCTATGGTTTTATGGAGTTGTTTCAAACTTGACTCCAAGAAGAGGGAGGACAATTACTTGCGAAGGCAGTTATTTTTTCCCTTCACTTGAAATCGTATTGTTTTTTTAGGTGCCTAGCCTTTTTCAATCGTTTTATTTTGCCGAAAGAAACTGTCTTAGCCAGAATGACTGAAACAAACTTTTCTCAGCATATTATGTTATATTCCAACGTTAACTCAGTTGTTGTAGTTGCTCTCTGGCGTGAATCTCCGGAGAAGGGA
Organism: Lepas anatifera; assembly: GCA_034440635.1. Lineage (NCBI taxonomy): Eukaryota > Metazoa > Arthropoda > Thecostraca > Lepadidae > Lepas > Lepas anatifera. Next base: position 20,317 of record JAOTON010000952.1, on the reverse strand, counting down.
TCTGGACAGACCGCAGTCGATAGTCGTGGTCTCGGCCTTTTTGCTCAGAGGGGCCATCACTAACTCGGCGAACTCCCTGGAAGTCTTTTCTCGCCTCCTGTTATTGGGAAGAGTGATCTGGATCCTGAAAAGTGGATCGACGCTGGGCAGGGTGGTGGATCTCCCTCGCAAACTGTAGCTCCTTCTTCATCCTTTTTGCTTATCCTTCTCCTCCATGTCCTGCGTACATGTTACACATTCAGTATGTCCAGTATGTCCAGCCTCTTCATCTCCTTTGCCTGGGCGACCAGCTGCCGCTCCTCGGCACTCATGAGGGGCTTCTCTTTGGTCTGCTCTTGCCATTCCAGCTTCACTTGCTTCTTTCTGTGCACCTAGTCCTTAAAATACCTAAACTTGGATACTTTGCCCTCCCACAGCTTGCCTGCTCTTGCAAGGATCATCGAGCGGCAGAGGCTTAAACTTCCTGAACCTGTAATCCACTCTCCCGCACTGCCGCTCCATCGCCAGGCTGTCCAGGTATGGGCCTTTTGCTCCATCGCCAGCATCAATGGGTTCGTCTTGGTTCAAGGATTCGAACAATACGCGGCATGACCTTGTAAGGCCACATTGTAATCTTTACTTGACGCTGACCTAAGGTCAAGGTCAAATAATGACTTTTCGATGTCTTCTTTCATAGAGTTCAAATCATGACCATGATCCTAACTATGATAAAAATGTATGGTTTTCTACTGTCATGCTCATAAGGTAAATAATACAAAGTCGAAAACTGCGACCTTTGATGACCTCTAGTTACCTTGCTGTTGGCCTGGCCCAACAAATGACAGCATGCCGATTTATGTTTTAAAGGGATTTCCATTTATAGATAAAATATTGGCATAGCTCCTCTCGATACCGAGATACACCCTAGTTTCGTCACCCTCCTTGTAGCAGAAGACAATCCCCTTATATGGTTTTTTAAATGACGTCATAGCTCAATGACCTGACCTTACCTAATGTCAAATTTTCACCAGAAGCCGTGAATTTGATCCTTTTAGAAGCATGGGACGCGACGCACTTCTTATTTAAATACGCTTGAATTTATTTGCGAAAAACAGGGTAAGCCCCATCGGACTCACCAGGCGGTGAAGGATTATGCCGCGAAAACAGTGTTTTTGTAAAGTTTGCTTGGTAGGGTTTTTTGGATGGAATAAATCGGTCCAAAATGTCAAGTGGCCTAAAAAATTTCCACTGAATGCTTTCCCATGCGCTTTGTTCGAAATTCTGAATTTGGCATACTATCATCCCCCTCTACCATAATTTAGTTTTGCTTTCGGCAAGCAGATTTTATCTGGAGAGGGCTCTGATGCAGTGCTGCAGAGGAGCTTCACAGTGGCGAATATCATCGCTATAATCCTCAGACTAGCGAACGTAGTTCCTGAACAGTTTGTGAAGACCTCATAATAGATTTCGACGCACAGATTCGGAATGGTCCAAGTCATAGGGGAGGAGGGGGAGGGGCATTCTCAACTAAGGGGAGGAAGGGAGGGACATTCTCAACTAGTCATGCGTCCCTGCCAGCCACGTTTCCCATGCAGCGCGTTGGGGAGCAGCTCCTTTCGTTTCATTTTACCTATTCTCTTGTAACCGCGACTGACACGCACCCACTTACAGTTGAGGGCAGATGATTAAGACAAAACAACCGATGATGAACTCTTAAAATAAAACAATTCTTACACACTAGCAAACGAAAATACACTAGAATCTATACAACTTGAAACTGGTAAACAACAAGCGTTGTGTAAGATAAATATCGCTTCAAGCCAATTCGTTTGACGAGGGCGGTAGTGAATGGCGTTTACTAACAGTGTCAATAATGTAAAGTGTTTTGCCACTTGCGAGGAACATATTTTCAGCAGGGACGGATCCAGTGGGGGGCCAATCCGGACATGCCCCTAAGTGAATCAGAGGACTAGTTGAGGACTAGTGACTAGTTGAATATGCCCCTCCCCTCTTTCGGTCACTCTTAAAACAAACTCGCGCTTCATAATCGATCGGCAGTAAGAACACTTGTTAAGCGCTTTCCCGTTTGGAAAGTACATCTTTGAACGTGCAAGAAATCCCCTGCAGAGGAGGAAGAACTGAAAGTCTTTTTCGCTTTTTGAGCGGGATTGGTTAAAAGTAATCTGGAGATACAAATATTTGGTCAAGGCGCGCTAATACATTTCAGGACCAATTTCTTGAAGAGAACGTGCAGGAGTAGGAAATTGATAAAACATTGATTAACTGCAGCACTTAAATCTTGCAAGTCACCACCACCAATCAGCTATTATTTTTTAAGGGGCCGAGGTTGACATGGGTTTGCCCCTTCCCCTAAGCCAACCGGCCAGATCCTCCCCTGCACGTATCAGTTGGTGAGATATGTCCTTATTCTCGTTCAGTTTTATGTAAATTTAATGAATATTTCACTGATTTCGACACTAATTTCGGAACAAATACAGCTATTTATATTTTCTAAGCAACCAAACAGGGATAAGGCTCTATTTAAATAGCACTAAAATGAGGGTTAGAGGGAGTGAAAACACGGATCTATATCGAGGTGGAGAACAATGTGGACGTTAAATGACATCACTGCTATGCGAAACAAGTCCTTAGAGTAGCACCGAAGCGATGCGCTGGAACGCACAAACAATGTCACGCACTCCACTGCTTTCCACTAGTCAAAATTCACGCACTCCACTGCTTCCCCACTGGAGTCACAAATGTCACGCACTCCACTGCTTTTCCACTGAGTCAGAAATGTCACGCACTCCATTGCTTTTCCACTGAATCACAAATGTCACGCACTCCACTGCTTTTCCACTGAGCCGCACCCGCTGGGAGCGGGATCTTTTAGGGGATCTTTTCCCTTTACAATTAGTGGAGCGGTATCTTTTCTAGGGGACATGCCTGAACACACGAAGAAAATGTCGTAATGTATTCACCACTGAGATATGTTGCTAAATAGGCGAATTTTCAAAAGACAGCGATATGTCAATAACTGGGGTGAACAAGAGGTTTAGTGAAATGCATGTAATAATACCTTTACCCCTATCTACCCCTGCCCCGAAAGCCAGCGTGCAGACACACCCCTTGTAAACACACTCGTACTGCAGAAATACTTATCTGAAGATTCTGGGGCTCAGACAGGCACAAGCAACTCAGAATATGGAATCAGAAGTCAACCTGGTGCGCCCTGATGATATCACTACTGACTGATATCACTACTGTCATTGGGCTGGAACAGATTCGCACAGAGGTGAAGCAGCGGCTAGAACCATGGACCACACCCAGCGCGGCCTGATAACGTCACTCTCACGTCACTGGATTAGGACAAGTACTCACACGTGCGGCGGCAGGTGAAACCGCGAGCCGGCCTGATACACCCTGATGACGTCACTGGATTAGGACAAGTACTCACACGTGCGGCGGCAGGTGAAACCGCGAGCCGGCCTGATACACCCTGATGACGTCACTGGATTAGGACAAGTACTCACACGTGCGGCGGCAGGTGAAACCGCGAGCCGGCCCGGTACGCCCTGATGACGTCACTGGAGTACAGCGCCAGCTTCTTGTACGGGTTGACTGAGACCAGCACCTCCCCAATGTAGGTCTGCGGCAGATGTTGGTGTCTCGTCAGAAATGACCACAAGTCCTGCTGTGGCACGCAGTACATCAGCCAAGACATAATATGTGTAATGGGATCATTGCCTTAATTTTGCGCACTTCAGGCTTTTGCTTTGCCTCTGAGTTGAAGTCTTGAGCAATCCTCTCGCCTTCAAACATACCGGGGTGTGACTGAGGAACGTGAATGAGCCATGCAGCTAGCTGGCCAAAACAAATTTGTTTGGAAAACCACTCCAATTAGCGTTTACACTCTAAACAGAGAAACGCATTTATCGTAAGTGGTTTGGTCATTCGAAGTTGATCTTTCTCTGCAGGCGCAGTCAGAGTATCGGCACGCGGAGCAGCCCACATAACTTCACAGAGCTTCCGGTATAAGACAAACTTACGACAGTCAATCGGGGTTCACTGAAGTCAATGTATTTATGCCTAGCTGGAACATGTTACGCCGAGGAAATTTGAACAGTTACAATAGAGCTCTGGAATTAACTGTGATTGAGAACCACCACGGGAGTTGGAACAATGTTCAAGTTGACGGGACCCACTTGCAAGCTTGTGCCCCACCGAGCTTTTGAGGTTGATTGCGTTAAAGATGGGAAACAACGGTGCTCAATCAGATCCCAAAATGCATGACATTCAGAAATAGTGTGGAAACACTGGGCTCATGGGCGGATCCAAACGGTTGGTTTGGGTTGGAGGGGGCGGGGGGGGCAAACCCATGTGAGCGAAAAAAGTATTGGGCAGAGGCATTGACCCGCAAAATTAAAATGGTGCAGTAAATCAATTCTTCACCTTCTAAGATGTACCTTGGAAACGTTTCAAGGTATTTAGTCGTATTTATTCCATATTTTATTTAGTCGTATTTGCCGTTCGGACAAATACGACTAAATAAAAATATGTTTGCTGACGGACACGTCCTTCCCAATTGATAGATTATGAAACGCTAGTTTGCTTAGGGGAGACACAAGTTAGTTTGGCCTCTTCTCCATTTCGCTTTAGGGAGCCATGGCCGGATTCCACCACCCCCGTGGATCCAAGTGAAAACACAATTTTGGGGACAGATTGACGGGAATTTGGTTCTCCAGTGGTAGTATGTTAGGCCCTCTGAACCAGAGACTGTGGGTTTGAATCTCACACCAGCCTCCCGAGGACCCCAACAGGATGAAAGCTGGCGACGCACATGACCTTATCCGTTGGTGCTTCGTTAAACCCAATGATTTTCAAACCCCAGGCAACTACAGAGCCAATTGACACGTTAGCGGTACAACGTTGGAAGGAGAGGCTTCCGACTTCCAAGTCACTGAGAATCACAAGTTCCCTCAACAGGCTCTGCGAAACATACTGCGCCCGGCAGTTGAAGATGTCTCCGCGGCAGGCCGGTCGCGTTGGTCCCCGCCGACTACGCCGGGGTATACGGGTGTTCTGCTGTTTCGGCAGTGCCCGCGCCGGAGGGCATTCAGTTCCGACCCCCCCGGCTCCTGCAGTCACTGCATCGACACTGATCTGTGGAGGTGGGTGGGTCCAGAGCCGCTGCCTGCTGGCTCGGCGCCAGCCAGAGGTGAACAGTGACAGCGGCAGCCTCCGCGTCAACTACGCACACAACAGCTTCCCCCTGCGTCACAGCAGGGACCATTCAAGTGGTCTAGACCACACGCATTTGTGCAACAGCGAGAGCTATAGCTGTGCATATCATTCATGAATGGATGACTTTGTTAGAACATATTCTGTACAGCCATGTGCCATCCAATCATATATATTTCGCAAAACGCGACACCTCGAACAGCCTAAAATTTACGGAGCTATCGACGTGAGCTCTTCCTAAAGATAAGACGCGTGACAGTGGATCGGGTGGATTCAGGATCCTAGTGCAGCCCCTCCATGTGCTGCAGATTCAGGATCCTGGTGCAGCCCTCCATGTGCAGCGGATTCAGGATCCTGGTGCAGCGCCTCCATGTGCTGTCAGCCGCAGGCAGAAACGCCGGCATTCATCCCAGGGGGCAAGGTCACTGAAGCTCTCAACCGCTTCCATCTCTAGGCAGAAGTGTGAGCTAGTGATGAGGAAGGTGGCAACATAAGTTGGATGAGCCGAGAAGTGTTAAATGCAGGGAGCTATGTTGGTACTACATGACGATTTAGATAAGCCACCATCGGCCGGCACACCCCCTCGCTCTGAGCTTTACACGGGACCAGAGTTAACCAGTCCAGAGTTACACGGGACCACTATGTTTCCCCATAGTGCGGGCGTAAGCCCCCGCCCCCCTTTGAACGTCTTTGTCGAACGTGCAGCTAAACAGCCGAAATAGACATACGTCGTTACAACACGGAGGTAGGTCATGTAAACGTCATGTAAACACTCGGTGTCGGTAGGCCAAGAACGCAACAGGATCCTGTCAACTTCAAAACTGGGAGCGTCCAGCGCGGCGCTGACCCAACATCGTGCGGTTACTGGTGGATCGAGGACAAATGTTTGCGCAGATATATGATAAGATTTAGAGCTGCGATTGTACCATTTCCAATGTGACCTAGAGGCTTTAATGGTGTATGAATAACACATTCAAGGGAATGGATCACTTCTTCGAAATTCTAAATATGAATAGTTCATGAACAAAAGAAGTCTGACAATCAGGAAGCCGCATTTCCCCTACTTCCATAAGCTAAAATCAGAAATATCACCTTTCATCAAACAATTCGTGACGTCGTCAAAATAATAGTTTTGATAAACATTGAAATCCCAAACCTTGATCATAAACTCGCTGTTAAACGGACATGTCAGACATGTCAAGATAATAAACATAGAAGCATCCATAGAATAAGCGAGCACCGAAGACAGCATAACTAAACATGTAACATATAACTCCTAATAAGCGAGTGCCTTCTACCAGCTTTGTCGCAACGCCAAACAGGCGTGTTGCAGGTTGGTTCACTCGCTAGCATGACAATTTCAGCGAGAGGGTTGGGCTTAGGGTTTAACACCAATCAGATTACTGCAACCATATGAGAGGTATTGCTTCAGGGTTCGAAATAATATATTAAGCTCCTTTGCTTTGAACTTTAAAGCTTGCGAAGATTTTAAACAGAGAGCTTTGGATGAAGTCAAAGATGCCAGTAGTGATTTTTCAGCACGCTCTACAAAACTGCTATCTCAGTCCAAAACCCATTATAAAAGTGGGATGCTCCCTTTAACACGCGCATTGACGGGGGGGCGGGTACCCGCCCCCTCGGGTTTTTCGGAGATAGTAAAAAACGGCTGCGTGTAGGGCCGCCGTACTTGGTATACCTTTTTCCTCATCATTTTTACAAATTCTGTGAAAATTTTAAGGTTAGGTCATCTCAGGTCAGGTCAATAGTACAGGTCAAGTGACCCAACCTCAAAAAAAGTTTAAGATAGCATAAGTCGGAGCAGGGTGAACTTATCCGATTGAAACTCATATCACATAATATCCCCACCGAGTTCTCTAACATATGTTCTGGTATTTTTGATATCGATGACCTAAGGTCAGGTACGAGGCATGACCTCTCCATTGGAAATACATGGGAAAAATGGTTTTTACGGAATAACTCAGTAACGGATGGTGATAGAGCATTTATTTTAGCTGCATTAGACTTGCCTGGGCTTTGCGGTTCTAATGATATGCATTTTATATAATTTGACCCTGACCTGACCTCAGGTCAGGTCAAATCCTTGATTTAACCTAGCAAGGTCAAATTATATATCATTCGATTCGACTTGCTAAGAGGATTCATATAGTTCAAGTCGTTTTGCTCTATCTTTACTTGTTCAGATGTAATGCCCGAAAAACTGAATTTTACATGTTATCCCTATGACGGGCATGTTTTGACCTCTCGTGACCTTAAATGTGACCTGACAAAAAAATGGTTCAAATGTTTTCGATGGAGAAGTGGATGGGCAGCCCAACGCCGTTTACCGTTTTTTGCTACCTACCGTGGTTCTCGAGATCTTAGGGGGCGGGTACCCGCCCCCCGTCAATGCGAAGGTGGCTCAGACCCCCGTCAATGCGGTGTTAAATGACAACACTGGTGTTTATCAGAGAGCATTTGCATGAAAACTATATCGTTGCTCTGATAACACAGTGTTGTTCTTAGCTTTTCTTTTTATGACATAACATTCCGCCTGAAACAACTCTGGAACGACATATCTAGCATATCCACGTCTCGAACACATTTCATTTCATTTTCTTCCATTCAGGGTCCAACCAACGACAGAGTGCCAACGGCTCGAAATAGAGTTACAATTCCTTGATGAAAACATACTGAATGAATGCCTCTAATATAATGATGATACAACATTCGAGGCCAGGAGAACAAACCAGAGACAAGCTGAAGGGCAATATAACGTTCAGAATATAAGGTCTTAAATCTGTCACTAAAGTACACCTGATAATCGCACCGCACTCTGACCGGCATCAGCATCAGAAGCCAGTAATTTCACCTCAGTGGTGAAGGGCTGCACTTCCGGCAATGTCTGCTATGTTGCGAGCAGATCCACTTCCGAGCTGCAGGTAACGGGTTCACTCGCCTGACAAAACTATATCCCAGTCACAGCTTAGTCGGTCCGAGGCCCAGTTCTCCACTCTGGCGCATTAGGTATAATGTACAAATTGCTTGTAGCGCTTCGGGCAGACATGAACACAGGTATCTGGGGCTTGTCGAGAAGTCGGATCACACCGTTCACGCATGAACTGAACACACTGGCAAAAAGGTGCCTTTTCGGCATCTGAGAAACGTCAGAAGCACTTCTTACCGAGCGGGCGAGTGGGACTCGCGAGGTCCCTGCCCACGTATGGGTGAATTTTGACATATGATAGACACAGCCCGGCCCGACCGGTACAGTAATGAGAAGTTTATATCTGGAAAAGTATACTCATACCTTGACGGGGTCCTCACAATCTTAAAGGGAATGTGGCACCTCCATAAAGGGATTTCAACAGACTTAGCCATGTGATAGAACACGCCAAGAAACCACTTGATCAATTGGTCCTTTGTCCCAGAACTTACCGTTTGCGGGGAAAAGGTAGAAATTCACACCCTGTAGAACCCTCCCCCCGTGTGGTCACGTGGTATGAGCTGAACTTGGGGAAAAGTGACATCTTGCTCAAGCCCCGTTGCGCGGGTTGCGCGAACAAAATGGTCTTGCTCAGACTTGTTTAAAATCTACATGCTAAGCATGCCCTTAGTACTTGCGATTATAAATGCGTATCATGTGCTTTATCGTCTAGTCTACACAATGAAATATAATGCAATATATCCAGAAAAATAACAGAAAATAATCAGTGCCCTTCCGGTTTAATAACAGTGTCTCTTACTTAAAAACGCTTCATTTGTACTCGTCTCCATTACGGTTTAAATGAATAGGTTTATTACGGCACAGATAACTACCACACTCTTCACCGATTTGGCCTCACGCCGATTTCGAAGCTTTCTTTTTCTAACAAAAGAAAATTCAAACAAGTAAAATATACATCTTGATAGGTTTTGGAAGCTGAGGCAATTGTTGTACCAACGTTTTGGTTAGTACAATAATGAGTATACACCTTGTCAACTTATTAAACGAAATATTAGCTTATTCTTCTCCTTTTTTCAATAACGGTTGCCGCTAGAGCCACTGCAGTCTGTACTTGCACCAAGATGCCATATTCCCTTAAAAGGGCAATCAATTCAATCACTGAATGAACATGAGCGAGCTGGGTGAAATGTTCGTGATACGTGCAACAGCAGCAAGGCTATGCCAAATTACAAAATTTATTTCACATTTTACGCCATAACTTGGTTTTGGTTATTCTGAATAGGCTCAAACTTGATGTGCATGGAGCACCAACGTAATGAGTTAATAGTGAATGTAATTACAATCTCAGGTCAAACTACTCGCGCGAGTGCACGGGAAAGGGGTAAACAGATTTCACCCCCACGCGTAAGCCAGAAAGTATGAATACGATAATTCTGAAGCATTTATTTGGGCTGATTTAAGAACAATCTAATATTGATTAAATTTATGGTCCTACACCATGTGCGACGTGAACATGCCTCCTCGATATATCCGGAAGTTACACGATCGATGAAGCTTATATTTTTTAGTGTATTTGCGCAACCAAAACAAATGGATTGCACGAAACAGCACCCGGACCAGACTTAAAGTACGCACATGCACGCCGCTTCAACAACGAAAATATAGAATTAGTGCGACAATGCAAGAATGCGCGATGATATCCAGAGCAGATGCTGTGGCGCAAATTCTTGATCGAAATGTTCTCATTGACACCTGCAGTGGAGAGGGGTCTGGCACTAACGCGCACTGGAGGGTGGTCTGGTAGGCCCCCTGAGATCTCCCAAATTAAGAGGCATAGAAAATCGCCGGTTGGAGGGTGGGTGGGGGCTATGGTGACTACATCATAGCCAATTTTCAATTACCTAGGTCAATGTATTTAAGGTCAAACGAGGTCATAAAGGTCACATATTGGCCATGCTGGGAACCTAGCGGGAAATGCCGTGATTATGCGGGAAAAGACGGGAATAAGCTAAAGGCGGAGGAGAGCCATATATGGAAGGTAGCAATTAATCTTTGGTACAATTTTGGGGTCAAGGTCCTTCAAGGTCATTGGCCTTTAAGGTTAAAATATGGTATATTGCCTATGATTTATGTACACTATAACTAGTATTATAGCAACTACTTGGCAGGAAATGAAGATAGATTTTTGCCAATGACATTTGACCTCGACCTTTACATTGAGTTACCTTAACGAAGACGTCATAGCATAATATACGTCAGACTGGGTAATGTCATTTGACCGGAAGCACAGGGCCAATGACCTTGAAAGTGCTAATATAACTTTAACTTGTGACCTTTGACCTTGAAATTGACCTTCATGTGAGGTAAGCTTGACATATCATCCCGGTTATATGACATTATGACGTCACCACTCGGTCTTAAATGCAAGCGAACTGGTCCGGCCGCGCGATTGTGGCGATCTCGAAATGCAGGTCTGACTTTGAAAGCCTATAAGTCAGAAAATATTCAACTGAAAGTCTTTCACCAACCGACGTATCGTTAAATTCTATCATATTTGGTCAAGTATCGTTGTTCGGCTACGAGTAGTTTTCCGGTCACCTTGGAAAAATAGGTGGGGGGCATCCGAGGCCCCCTCCAGTGCGTGTATTAGTGTTGGCTATACAGTATACAGTGAATATCAAAATCGCTTGGGCGCTCGCATAAGCAATGGAAGCTTCCCCGGACTGGGAAATGGAATACTAAATTCTAATTTATCGGCCATTGGTCCAAATTATACGGCTCGTAGCCGGGAAAAACTTCAGGAGAGGATGCAGCGTCAAATGGAACAGCCTTGGCGGTGCCGTTTTGGCTCCAAACGTATTTTACAATAAACAAAAAGAAGAAAAAATACAAAAGCAAGCGGACACTTTGCAGCAAGATCGTGAAACTTTCAGAAACAATTGGTGCGCAGTATTTCCGAAACTGCTGATGCGCGATCTGAGGTCTCAAGTCAGATCTGCAGCCATGTATGTATGTACATACATACAGTCGACACGAATAACACGCGCCCCGCTGGAGGGGGGGCGAATTTCGCCCCCATCCTGGTTTTCCCCAGATAGCCAAAAAACGAAGAAACGCAGGAAAAAACTTACAGTAACCTATCCCTGATCAATTTTACACATCTGAACAATTTTTTTAGGTAGGGTCATGTCAGGTCAAGGAGCTATTCAAGGTCTAGTGACCCGACCTTAAAGCATAAAATCACGAGTTTGAAGCGGCGCCCAGGGAACATCAGCGAACCGATCAGTTTGAAAATTCCACAATATGATAAGGTCATTAGGGTCTACAAATCTGATATCTCGGAATTTTGATATTGATCACCTAAGTTAGGGTCAATTTTTTGGTCACCCCATTATAAGTCTATGGTGAAAAATATAATGGACTTTTTTTCAGTAAAAACAGAATAGATAAAGCTGAAAATCCTCAAAACGTCTATTCTTACCACGATCTTGACCAGTAAGTTGAGTTTTTGAGCATCTGACCTCTCAAAGGTCATATCAGGTCACGGGAGCATAGAGTGATTGTTTTGCCAATAACTTCTCACTGAAGTGAGATAAAGTTCCCATTTTGCTTGCATTGTACTTGTATTGTCAGGGGAGTCGATTGATATGCAACATTACCATACCAGGTCACTCTGTGACCCTGACCTAGCTCGAGGTCAGGTCATTTTCACTATTTGACCTAGATAGGTCATATTATACGTCATTCGATTTGCCACGATGAGAGGAATCCAATGATGCATAAATATTTGCTCTAGCTCCCCTGAGGGCAGGTCTAGAAAGAGAAACGTACATTGCTCTGTTGTAAGCCTATGGAACCTTCTTTGACCTATGCTGACCTCAATATTGACCTGACATAAAAATTATTGCATGAATATCTTTGTCTTGTCAAGAGCCTTTGAACATTGCCCGTAATTTTTATTTAGCTTTCGTGGGGAACGACATACGGAGGGGGCGAAAAACGCCCCCAGCGGGTGCGTCATTCCAGGGATCGCAGCGGGGCGCGTGTTAAAGGCAATGTGGCACCTTGGTTGAATCGTGTAATTTAGTGTAATTAAGGGAACTTTTAGCCGAAAATCACGGAAGCGTCCACGATTTCTTTAAAAAATGTACAATAAGCTCGATATTTTGATTTTCAAAATACTCCTCTAAGGAAAGAAATACATATTTGCCTATGGATGATGTCTGATCTGGCAACCACTACCATATTCAATAGGCTTCAAGGGTTTCGATTGGCTGATACTCACCGTGACGACAGCATATGTCGTCACACCAACAGCTGACAACAGTGGTCTGCTGCTAAGGGTACATGCGGGATAGTTTTTAACTTTTACCTACGGAAATTTTGAGTTTCAAGACAAGTCATACATGGAGTACCGGGTTTTCCGGCATGCTTTAAAACTTGGCTATCTCAGTTAAAATCACGTTATAAAGGTGCCACATTCCCTTTAAAGAAGCAACGCCCTGTGAGGCACGTACCAGTCTCGTGACGACAGTCCCAGCAGAGCACTGTCGACTTGATGATTTTGCGTCTGCTCACCTATCAGTCACGAATGGGGGTTTACAGGTAGACAATATAAAATCAATGGAGTGTTCGCAGACGTTGCAGGTTCTTTTGACTTCATATCTGGGCACTACAACCAGTAACTTAGAAACATCAGCGAAAAAAGGAAAAAAACCGAACATTGGCATCTCGAAGTGTTTGTTTCTTCATTAGTTTGAAGCACCGTTGCTGGTCATTAAATATAATATCTATTTGAAAAGTTTAAAATGGGGGGGTGTGGCTCAGTGGCTCAGTTCCTGTCTCCTAAGCCACCGGTCCCGGTTTCAAGTGCCGGCTCAGCCTCCGAATAAGTTGATCTGTTCTCCCGAGCCCCTCCAACAGGGTGGGGGCTGCTAACGCCGTATAACCTAGGAAATTTGTGGGTTGTTACACCCCAACAGTTATTTTTAGTATTATCAGTATATGTAAGGCTACAAAAATATCACTTTATTCTCCATGTAGAAAGATATTTCCCTAGGCATAAGCCATGTGCGATTTTCATCACTAATTTGATTTGGATTGAAAACCTGCGAAACAGCTTCGGAATTTTCAATGTTCATTCTTAACCCACATGGTCCTCCGAGCCACCCTCGCCCATGTGGTGGGAGTTTGAACACACTTCGAACTCGGCTCCTATGCGGGATAGCGAAAAAGCGCGAACGCTGGTAGATAGCGCATATAAATTTACGAAGAAACTATAATTGTCACTTTTTGGCTCAGGTCAATATTAAGACCATGACAGGTCAAAGAATGTGACATTTTGAGAAGAGTTTTTGGGCTCTAGCATCTGACAGAGTTGAGCTAGAATGATTTTTCAGACACCATTTGCTTCCTCTGGTCAGGACGAATCAAATGATGTATAATAGGACCACACTAAGTCAAAGCACAAAAACAGCCTGACCGCAGGTCAGGTCAGGGTCAGGTTTTAACCTACCATAGTCAGTATGCATATCCATCGACTCGCAATAGCAATCCAAACGCAATGACATCAAAATAAGAGCTGCATCATCATTTCATGCAAAGTTATTGATCAGGATACTACGATTTGGAGACTATGAAGGTATTCTAGGCTGTATCTACACAAATAAAACCCAATTTCTGTTTTTCCCATGTATTTCCAATGGAGAGGTCAAGGTCCGTATTTGACCTTACCTGATCGATATGAAGAATACCGGAATATATGTTGTAGCACTCGGTGGGCCCATTATGTGGTATAAGTTTCAATCCGATAGATTAACCCATTTCTTACTTATGCCACCTTATACATTTTTGGAGGTGATGTCACTTGACCTGAGATGACCCAACTGTATATTTTTTAGGAAGTTGCACAATTGATCAAGGATGAGGCGTGCCAGTACGGTGGCGCTTCGCGCCGCAATTTTTTTGTGCCTCCGGAAAAAGCGAGGGAGGTGTTCAAACACCCCCACCGGGGCGAGGGTTAACCCTCCGCAACTTTCCCCAAAATTCTAAGTTTGAGTCATCTCAGTTCAGGTCACCAGAGCAGGTCAAGTGACCCCACCTAAAAAATGTTTAAGTTAGCAAAGTAAGAAATGGGTGAATATATCCGATTGAAACTTATAACACATAATGGCACCACCGAGTTCTACAACATATGTTCCGGGATTTTTCATATCAATGACCTAAGGTCAAGTACGGACCATGACCTCTCCATTGGAAATACATGGGAAAAACATAAATTGGACTGTGCTTGTGTAGATAAAGCTGATAATACCTTCATATGCTCCAAATCAAAGTATCCTGGCCCCTTTCCAGGTTTATCTTGAAATTTTGGACCTGTGACCTGTGAGACGTCCTCTGTAGCTACTTAAGCAGTTTTCAGACTTAGGTCAATAGCTTTGTATAAAAAGGATGATACAACTTTTATTTGCATACCATTCCGTTTGGATTGCTATTGCGAGTCGATTGATATGCATATTGACTATGCTAGGTCAAAAGTGACCTCGACCTGACCTGAGGTCAGGTCATTTTTGTGTTTTAACCTAGTATGGTCATATTATACATCATTCGATTCGCCGTGACGAAAGGAAGCAAATGGTGCCTACAAAATGATTCTAACTCAACTCTGGCAGATGCAAGAGCTCAAAAGTTTTGCTCAAAATGCCAAATTCTTTGACCTGTCATGACCTCTATATTGACCTGAGTCAAAAAGTGACTGATTTAGTTGTTTCATGAATTTGTATGAGCTATTCACCGGCGTTAGTGTTTTTGCTATCCCGCATAGGGGCCGAGTTCGAGGGGGTGTTCAAACACCCCCACCAGGGTGAAGGTGGCTCGGAGGGCCACCGGACGCGGGTTAAGGGTCTGTCGCACGAAAGGACAATAATTTCTGGGATTTAACGACACACCAACTACCAGCATTATACGGCCTTTTGGGAGTGGTTTGGGGGTGAGATAATCTTGAGGCGCTGCCGATACATGAGCCCGGCTTCTGCGGCTCAAAAGGGATGTGCTCTTCCACTGAGCCGCACAGCCCTATTGCATGACAGATTCATCCATTTTATTTTCAGCTTCAATATTCCGATATTGCGAGCACGTTAGGTTTCCCTAACAGACGTTTTCAGGTTATCAATGCTGAGTGTTTTCGACCACCGGCCCCAACTTCAAGATGAAAATCTTGCAAAAAAGTATTGTTTACGAGCCAAAAAAATCCCCCAAACAACACGACCATCTGTATCCCGCCTATCTAGAATCAGATCTAGCCTTATTCCCCACAGATACCAATTACTATCTTCTGAGCACTCTAACCCATGCAAAATCGTCGAGCCAATCAAAATAGTCTGAACCAAGTGCTGCACTGAACCAAACACCTGCGGAAGAGAGGAATGAATCTATTGAATCACAACCCGATTCTGTGACATAATAATTAGAGACCATTTAGCTACGCGAAGAAGACAGGTTTCCAGTTGTTGCTCGGTGGTGCCTTTTGAATAGATAACGCAGTGTGTCTCGTTCACTAGCACTGCGCTGCACGATCTGCGGCTGCAGGACCTGCCTCCTGGCGGCGGAATCTGCAGTAAGTGGCTCGCGGCGGCGGAGCTCGGAGCCATCGCGCCCAGTGAGGCAATGGAAGCGTCCAGTCTGTCCTTTCCTAGCGAGGCGCTGACCTTCAAAGCTCATTCACCCCAGCTTTATCGGCCTGCTTCCCCTCAACTGGCGATAGTGGACGCCGGGTTCCGAGATGTGTCCATACTGCACTAGGGCGGGTCAGGCACCTTATACTGCAGTAACTTTGCAACAACGGTATTGTAGCGCAGGGACTTTGCACAAATGAAAGAGTACCACAAAAGCTGAAACACTGTCTATCCTCATGAAAAGAGGAAGTTTCAAGAATAAACGCAGATAACTTCTAGAACCAGGCAGGTGGAAATTCCGACTAGCTGCACTTATGTAAGACAGCGGCATTCCATTCAGCGGTAGCATTTGAACAAGCCCTCCCGCACGAGTGCCACTAACAATGGGTTACTGGGAAGCTCCACATGAGGTCACGCCGGCTCCCAATCTCAGCCAGTTCCGGCCGGGCCGTAGGATGACGCGGCAGCCTGTTCGATATGCTATCGGCCACGGAGATCGTTTGAGGCCGTGCCAACTTTGGAATGTGTGGCACGCCGACGCCCCGGCCAACGCGGCCACTGCTGCCATGATGAAAGACGTCGGCTGGCGGGTTTGATGGCCGGCAGTCGCCACCAGGCAGCCAGCTGATCCGTTGATTGGAACGACGTGTTGCACAAAAAAACCACCAGCGTGCGCGGCGATCTGCGGAATATCAATATAAGAGGGCCTCACTCTCAGTTCCGCTATGCAAATACCCGAGGCTGCTAGCGCACATGCATATCTTCGTGCTGTAATCGAGTTTCACCTCATGGCCCAATACAGAAAGAACGGCCCGCATGCCAACAGTCAGTGCCAGGCTATCTGCATAAAGAGATAATAAAAACAGCGAGCCGACGATGCTTCTTTTGTCTAGCGCCGTGCCAAAACACAAACTCTCATGACTGACGACTTCCACTTCCTTCCACGCCAGAGAGCGGAACCCCTCCGCGAGCCACGGCGGCCAGTGGCGCTGCCGCCAATGTCAGCTAGCAATGGGGGAGGCTGTCGCACCTGGCCTTTCAAGTGAGGAGTCTCACCCCTTCGCAGCTATTGGATCCAAATCAGTCCATTTTACTCAACAGTGGTGCGAAGTTCACGACTTGGGCCTTCTGGATCCAGATTGTCCAATTTACACCGGTCCTTACGCGAATTGCCGGCTCTGCCACGGACTTCAGAGTCGACGTCTGGCCGGTGACCAGCAGTGCACAGAGTCAGCGTCAGGCCGGTGACCAGCAGTGCACAGAGTCGACGCCAGGCCGGTGACCAGCAGTGCACAGAGTCGACGCCAGGCCGGTGACCAGCAGTGCACAGAGTCGACGCCAGGCCGGTGACCAGCAGTGCACAGAGTCGAAGCCAGGCCGGTGACCAGCAGTGCACAGAGTCGAAGCCAGGCCGGTGACCAGCAGTGCACAGAGTCGACGCCAGGCCGGTGAACAGCAGTGCACAGAGTCGACGCCAGGCCGGTGACCAGCAGTGCACAGAGTCGACGCCAGGCCGGTGACCAGCAGTGCACAGAGTCGACGCCAGGCCGGTGACCAGCAGTGCAGATGCAGCTGAACTTGTAAGCAAGGTTACCTGGCCCCCAGCAACTTGGAAGGGTGGCTCAAGGATGACTTAGTCTGACAGGAGAAAACACTGACTCCTCGACTGTATTCGAAAATTCGGTCACTCAGCTTTTAAATTTATGTCGATTTGTTGCCACAATGAGTCGTCGTTGAACCTTAGTGTCCTTGAATCTGATTAACCCGCGCCCCACCGGGGGTCCGGCGCCACCTTCGCCCCACCGGGGGAGGCATCGATGGCCCCCCCTCTAACTCCGAAAATATGGGCGTTAGCGCAAATCTGCAAAGTGCAATAGAAAGCTCGCGTGAATTCAGTCAGAAATTACTTCGCATGTTTTAGTGCTCAGGTCAATGGTTTGACCTCCAGAGGTCAAATTAGGTCAAGATCGGCTATTTTCACTCAAATATGCAATGATTAAGCAAACTGGGCATAACTTTTATGCCATTAGAGCTATTGAGACCTGGTAAAGTACATTTGATAGCAAATTGCCAGTACTTTTTCCGCTATGTGGAACGTAAAGACCTCCCGCCAGTGGTTTGACCGCCAGAGGTCACCTCGTGACCTAATATGACCTGAGGTCACGAAAGGTCAAAAAATGACCTTGCCGTATATCAAATGAAAGCCAGTGACAAGACAAACACGATGGTGTTTGTTTCACCGCTCTAGCTCAATTAGGTCAAAAGTTATTGTCAAAATACTGTTTTTGACCTCTGGTGACCTTGGATGACCTTGGAAAAGTCAAAAAGCAAATATGACCCCTGGGATCCGTGAAAGGGTGTCCAAAAACGTTGTTCTGAGCAGTCTGAGTATTTGCAATCATTTTTGTGGCTTTTATATCATGAAATAGCTTTTCCCCATGCTTTTCCAATGGGAGAGGTCGCCCCGTGACCTGACCTCAGGGCACGAAATCGAAAAATCCCGGATATACACCTTGTAGACCCTGGAGGGGTCATGAAGTGTAGGAAGTTTCAAATTGATCGACTTTGAAATGTAGCTCTTACAGAGCTCTAAAGGTGAAGTGAGGTGACCTTGGTTGACCTCGTCTGGTGACCTGACCTTGGGTGACCCGGGGTAAAAAATTTCAGGGATGATGGGAAAATGATGCAGTGAGAGGTAAAGCCCTCAACCGCGGTGCTGCGCCTCGTCGTTTTTCTGCTATCCCGGAAAAACCTTAGGGGGCCATCGATGCCCCCCGGTGGGGCGAGGGTTAAGGAAACTACCTCACAGAACACAAATCTGGTTAATATATTAACTCGTAGTCAGGGATAAAGCGACATATTTCGTGTCACAAATACTGAACCTCCATATACAAAGCTGGGCCAACGGTATCTAAGCCTAAGGTCAATACCGTATAAAAACATATATCTATATATAAATATATATATATATATATATATATATGCTCTCTCTCTCCCTCCCTCCTCCCTCCCTCCCTCCCTCCTCCCTCCCTCCCTCCCTCTCTCTCCCTCCTCTCTCTCTCTCTCTCTCTCCCTGTTACTCAATTGCCCCAAAAACAGGCCTCTGGTATCAGTCGACGGTCGGCACTTGTGAACCTGTTCCAAACACTGCAGAGGGACTCCGGGGTACTCAAAACTGTTCTCATTTTTGGTCAAAATTATTTGTTTACAAAATTACTTACTTTACTTGTGTGAGAGAGAGAGAAAGAGAGAGAGAGAGAGAGAGAGAGAGAGAGAGAGAGAGAGAGAGAGAGAGAGAGAGAGAGAGAGAGAGAGAGACAGAGAGAGAGAGAGAGAGAGAGAGAGAGAGAGAGAGAGAGAGAGAGAGAGAGAGAGAGAGAGAGAGAGAGAGAGAGACGTCTTTTGCGTCGCCGAGCTGCCAGTGAGATTGTGGCACTTACGTAGATCTGGTCGTGTTTGTAGCGCTGGTGCAGGTTGGCGATGAAGGCCTCCTCGGTGAGCGGCTCCAGGAGGACGGCGTCGCAGACTCCCACCTCTCTCTCCAGGCCCGGCGGACCCGGCCCGCCGCCGGCCATCGCCGCCGACGTCGCTGCCGACGGGGGCAGCGTCACTGCCAGCCGCGCTGGACCCCTATACCTCCCACCTCTTTGCCCATATACAGCCTGCAGTTTTGTCTGCCACCTGCTATGAAAAGCTCTTTCCGTCATTTTTTGTTGTAAACAAATATGTATTCACCAGAACGGCACTTGCACTTCAAACTAGTCTAGTGAATCACTCCATTCAGGCTGGTAGCTTTCGCAGATCACTGCGACATGTATACCACCTTTGTAAGACTGCATTGCGAGTTCTAGTTTCGCAGCTCGGTACACGCTACCCATATTTCGATTGAATACTAAAAAAATACAAACAAATGGGATAGTAGGAAAGAGCTGGACGACCTGTTACGGATTGGGTTACGGAGTATCAGCAGTGAAACAATGGACACAAATAAACAATACACAAACGAACAGTTTATCGCACGCTTCTTTCCTCAGATTGATCCACAGTTAGGAGTCCCACCACATCTAAGAAATCGTACATAAAAAATTTAATGCAGCAACAAAAGCTAATGCTGCCCCGAATTGGGCGCAATCCTTTAAAACATCACTTCTTCAAACCATCTATGAGCGAGGAATGCAGTGCCAGCATGAGTAAGAGACGGGTATCTCTAATTCAGGGAGCCATAATAATTGCTGAAACACGGTGCAGGGGATGGGCAGTGGTTCGATGATGACCGGGGATTGGAGGCTGGTCGGCGCCACAGGTGTAACCGGCAGGTAACCGGACACATGACACGGACCCCTCTTTGTCGGTGGGGTAACACAGTCCCGATCATTCGGCGCCCAGTAGGACAGGGAGTCGACATTAAAAGCATGAACGCTTCGGCAGCGCTGTAGTTTGAGTGAAAAAGTCGGCACTTTTAGGGTGGAGTCGACACAGT